>JASDQU010738313.1:174548-190805 GCA_032191745.1 Picea mariana
TTTTCCAACTCGTTTAAAATAGTTTTCTGGCAATTTTGGCAATTTACTATTTTTAGAAGTTTTTAACTTCCGGGGCCATTTTGAGGGCCTAAATGAAGGTTTTTCGAAATAGAGATTCTCAATTATTGCGAAAGGCTCTGATTGAGCCCCCAAAATGAATCTCCTCGACAATAACTTTCCAATGGGCTATCGTGCGCCTAAAACGGATATAGTATGAAAAAGTCATGACCCCGGGAAGTTGATGTACTAACTTACCCAAACGAGGCCCACATGACTTTTGGCGCTTCATATCCTAGGGTTAGGTTTTTAGATGTATAGGGTTTTTGAAATTCCTGTTTATTGTAAAAATTTCTTTAGAGCCTCACTGTAATCATCTTCTTGCGAATCAACGCAGCTATCACATCTCTTCTTAGAGATAAGCCGCCACCATTCCAGCAAGCTTGTTTTCCGCTGCATTTTACAGTTTCAACTTATTTCCTTATTGAATAGAAAATCAGTTTTACTATATCTTAGTTAATTTGTGTTAAGCATATTTTAATAATCTGTATTCATTTCTTTCTTCTCATAAAATCCAGATCAGTGGTATCCGAGCGGCCTGCTCCTTGTCGTCTTAATGCATGTCCCCAATGAGGTTAGGGTACAAAGAATTGGGTCTCGAGCTTGTTTCTCTTGAGGACAAAAGATCTCGCACACCCAAGCGACCTCTCATGGCAGGAAAAAAAGAAGATGACGGGACAAGAGATCCTTTCAAAATGTTGCTCGAGGAAGCCCTTGCGCAACAGAGGAACGAGATGATGGATAGTTTCGTGTAAATCCTTCGGTGGCTACCAACATGCGATACATCTTCCTCGAGCGGAGGTTCCTCCCCATTCAAGGCACAAATCAAATTCGATATTCCTATATTTGAAGGTCAGATAGACACAGATGCTGTAGACAAGT
This sequence comes from Picea mariana, assembly GCA_032191745.1. NCBI lineage: Eukaryota > Viridiplantae > Streptophyta > Pinopsida > Pinales > Pinaceae > Picea > Picea mariana. The sequence continues at coordinate 175,488 of JASDQU010738313.1, forward strand.
GGTTGAATCTACTAGAAGGGTATTTTTCTGTTCATAACTTTTCGAATAGAGAAAAGATTACTTTTTCACTCCTCAAAGTCATTCTCCATGTCAAAGATTGGTGGGAAACTTTCTGTGAGAAAAAGGAAACAGAGGAACCCTCATTATTTATAGTCGCGACCACCTGGGAATCCTTCAAGGATGTTATTAAGGAACAATACTACCCCCTCAGAAGTTATGATGACTTGTATACCAAATGGACCACACTGCGGCAAGAAAGAGACCAAACAGTGCCAGAGTTTACAAATATCTTCCATACCTTGTGCACCAAGATGGGTATCAAAGATTCAGAGTGAAATCTAGTGCTTAAGTATCGCAATGATTTGCATAGATACATCTAGAGAAAAATGGAATTGCTGGACATCTCGTCCTTGGGCGTGGCCTACCGATATGCCGTCAAAATCGAGTAGAAGCTCAACAAAAGACACGACAATTTGGGCCTCGGAACCCCTCAGAACAAAAGCCAGGAAGGGGCGGCCCCAACCCACAGATCAAAGGATAGAGAAAAGATGGACAATATCAGGACAACCAATCCAAGCCGTAAGAAAATAAGGACACCAGAAAGACAAAGAAAGATACTGGGAAGTGGTGCAACTTCCATAAGAGCCCTTGGCATAACACTGCCGACTGTCGCTCAAAGCAGTCACTAGTGGCTGAAGTGAAAGCCTCTGAATCCGATGCGGGTTTTGACTCTGAGTTAGAACTAGAAAGGGGAAGACGGATCATTGATGCGGAACCCAGTGCCACCATTGCTACCACCAAGCTCCAACTTGGTGAACCAGACGAGCCAGAAAAAGGCAAGCACCTCTTCCATTCACAGATGTGGGTAAAAGGCACCCTGCCGCACTTTATCATTGATAGTGGTATCTAGAAGAACCTCATCTCAGTAGCTATCTTTAAGCGGCTGGCCTTGCCGACAACATCACGCCCACAACCCTACACCATTGGATGGCTCCGCTAAGGAAGCGATCTCCGCGTCAACCAACAGTGTCGACTGTCGTATGGCATCAAGCCCTTCAAAGACGAGGTATTGTGTGATGTAGCTCCTCTCAAGGTTTGTAATGTTCTTTTGGGCCAACCTAATTTATGGAAACACCATGTTGTATATGATTCTAGGCCTCGTAGTGTTATTATTACTTTGAACATGAATTTGTACAGGATACCCGAGGAAGTCCCTCCTAGTGTTATTTCCTTGATCTCTGCCAAGCAATGCAGGAAGGTCATCTCTTAGACCGAGAAATTTGTATTCTTCGTGATTCTCTCTCAGAGTGAGCAAAAGATTGCAGCCACATCCAGGGCCTCCACGACCGATCTCTCCACACAACAAAAGCAAGTGGATAAGGTCGTGGCAGAATTGACGCAGGCGCGCCACCCAGGGCACGTCCGCTCTCACAGGATCTTCTTCTTTCCTCGGCCCGAAGAACCCCAAGGTTCTTCTAATTCCCTATCGGGAAATCTAGACCCACAGTTCTCTTCGCGTGATCCCCCTTTCTTCACTTATCGGGGAATCAGAACTCGTGACTTCGCGAGTTCAAAGGTCGAGCACTGGTTTCTCGAATCCCCGACACCCGATATGTCAGTCAGTGCTGATTTCCTCTTTTCTCTATCGGGACTTCAGCTCTATCGCGACTTCGCTACTCGCAATACCAAGCACTCGGTTTTCCAACCCCCGATACCCGATGCGCCGAAACTCCGATGCACACGTGAGTTGACTTTTCAACAGTCCCGTCGCCTCATCGAGAATTCAGGGTTCGCGATCTCACGAATAATCCAACGGTCCTCCTACGACCCAGATCCAACGCCTATCCTTCTTCTCGCTCCTCGCCTCTTCGTGACTTGGAGCACCCAATGTTTGGGCTCTCAATCTGCGAACTCCCGAGTTCGCGAGATCTCTCGATCTCCACCACCTGTCCTCCACTCGTGACTCAGTTGTGGCCCCACACACTTATGTAGCCGTCGGGATATCGCGTCTCACAATATCGTGATTCCCATCACTAAATCTTCAACTTCTTTCTCACGAAATCCCGATCGGCGATGTCCCGATGTGACGTCATCTAGGCCCCACAACACAGAGCCTTCGCCCCTTCGCCACTCGCGAAGTTGAATGCCTTCCTCTTCCAACTTTCGATGCCCGAGTTCCCGATGTGGGTAATCTCGTGACACGCGTTCTCCACAATGGGCGGTTCTGAATTCGCCGGGATATCGCTACTCACGATATCGCAATTCTTGTTGCACAAATTTGGAGCTTCGACTCGCGAATCCCGATACACGATGTCACATGTAGATCTGACGACTCTCGTGGTCTTGATCAATGGCTCTGCCCCTCCTGAGCTTTGAACCTCTACACGCTTGCACTGATAACTCCCCTGCACCTTCGCAAGATCTAACGACCCTCAGAACTTCGCGAAATATCCTCAGAGGATTTCGACCGTCCGTTCTTCCTTATGCAATCCACAAAATGACGAAGGGTCTCTCCGCGAGATTCGTTCGCTTACTCGCCAACCTATGACGCTTCCCTCAGATTTTAAATAACAATTTCTCACGCTTATTCTTCAGTGAGTTCGAAGGCCTGTTCTTCCTGAGCTTTTCCACAACCTTAAATTCTTAAGGAAAACTCCTTACTCGTACTCCTTGCGGCAAACCTTCAATCACAACTAAGTGTTGAAGTCTTCGACTCTGCGCACACCTTGCAGCAGCAGTCCTTCAATACATCGCTCAGTTTCACAACTGATACTCTCCTTAGCCTGCGCACTCCTTGCATGGCTCGTATAACCAAATCCCACTCCTGGGTGAATGAGAACAAGAGCTAGCTATCTGAGCCTTCTGTCAACGCACTCCTTGCGGACAACTTCAACTGCACTCCTTGCAGGAATCCTTGCTCAGATAGAGAACACAATTGTAACTCATTCCACTTCCTCTCAAATTTCAATCTCAACACATGAAATCATATACACAACATAATAGCAATGCATAACAGGACATAAATACTCATGAGCATAGCATTCAACACATATACACAAAGAATGACACAACAACCATGAATCTGAATCAACCTCTTCTATTAATTCAAGATCTGTACATGGATGTTCTTCTACAGTTCTCTGCTTCTCTCCTATGCTCTGGATTCTTCTAACTATTTTCGAACTATGTTACAATGCACAATGAGGGTGTCTATATCCGTTTTTCCCTCTTTTCTTCTAGAACTGTCTAATCTAGAAAAATCCCATCTACCTGCATTAACTACTATAAATGCCTCCATCTACTTCAGACGAGAGCGTATGGCTCGAGTTCTGATTACATTTTACCAAGGCGCCTTCATTAAATGATCTCATTTATGCTTGGCGCATCAACTTCAAAAGAAAATTAAAAAAAAATTGTGCTGGCACTTGTCCAGCCGTCCATTGCATTCCGCGTTGGCTCGCTTGACGTGAGGGATGCTCCTGCATCAAGAATACTCAGATATCTTCTCCTCTCCTATCGGGGTATCTCTGCACTGCTAGGTCAAGCATCCCATCAATCTGACCCTAGGCACACCGCTACCCAATGGGCCAGTCTACCGCTGCTCTCTGTTAGAAAACGATGAGATCAAGAGGCGGATCCAAGAACTACTCCGCAAGGGGCACATACATCCCATCTCATCGCCTTGTGGGAGCCCAATCGTGTTGGTGCAGAAGAAAGACATGACCTGACAACTCTGCATTGATTACCAGGCCCTGAATAAAATCACAGTCTGAAACCGATACCCGATTCCCCAAATCGACGACCTCCTTGATAAGCTCATGGGGGACAAATACTTCAATAATATTGATCTAAATTCTGGCTACCACCAAGTCCCAATAGAACAGACATATGTATGGAAGACCACCTTCAAGTCAAAAGAAGGTCTTTTTGAATGGTTGGTCATGCCCTTTGGTTTGAAAAATGCTCTAGCAACTTTTATGAGGATGATGGACCATATCCTATGACCTTTCACCAATACTTTTGTAGTGGTGTATCTGGATGACATCCTCACCTACAACAAGACTTGGGTGGCACACTTGCAACATATTGAACAGGTTCTACACACCTTGCAGCAGCACAAACTATATGCAAACTTGGAAAAATGCTCCTTCGGCATGGACATGGTCCATTACTTAGGCTACATCATTGATCAACATGGTGTGCATGTGGAGCCATCCAAGATCCAGGTCATCCGTGACTGGCCAGCCCCAACCACACTCATTGAACTTCAGAGCTTCTTGGGCCTCACCAATTTCTATCGCAGGTTCGTGTTGGGATTCTCTCATATCGCATGGGCCCCCAACCAAGTAACTAGGGATGGTGGTAAGGAAAAAATTGTGTGGGGCATGTCCCAACAACAAGACTTCAATGAGTTGAAGAAGTGTTTGTGCTCATCCCCAATACTTTCATTACCAGACTTGCAACATCCCTTTGAGATCGAGACAGATGCTTCAGACTATGCTGTGGGTGCCATTCTGACTCAACACGACCACCCCGTGGAATATCATAGTGAGACACTATCATATGTTGTTCGTAAGTACCCTACTTATGACAAATAAATGTACTCCATTGTGCAAGCCTGCCGCCAGTGGAGAAATTACATTCTTGGGAAGGATACAGTCATCCACACTGATCACAAGCCACTACAATTCATGCAGACCCAAGGAAAATTGCAGAATGACCGCCATCATAAGTGGTCCACATACTTACAACAGTTCCACCTCAACATCAAGTATAAAACAGGAAGTACCAATCGAGTTGTTGATCACCTCAGCTGACCTCCAGTCGCGACACTCACCACGGTGCTAGACTCTTGTGGCCATGAGACCTCCGGATGGCCCCACCTCTATGAGATAGACCCTGACTTCTCCACCACCTACCAAATGTTGGGCGCCAACTCAGTGGTCGCTAATTTCCATCTTCAAGACGGGTTGTTGTGCTGTCTAGGCCATCTCTACGTTCCATCAAGCGAGCATGCAAAGCTGATTTAGGAATCTCACTATAGTTGGGTGGTAGGACACATTGACGTTGAAAAGACAGTGGCAGTGATGTAGAAACATTTCTACTGGCCGAAACTTTGACAGGATGTCGACAAGTATATCAGGTTCTGCATCGCCTGCTCTATTTCCAAAACAACCACTAAGAAACATGGCCTATACACCCCTTTGCCTACTCCTAACAGGCCGTGGGAATCCATCTCAATGGACTACATGTTAGGCCTCCCGTCCACTAAGAGGGGAAATGACTGTGTTTTGTGGTTGTTGATATTTTTTCCAAGATGGCGATTCTAGTCGCCTGGAAGGAGAACATCACAACATAAGCCACTGCCAAGGTCTTCTTTGAACGAGTATGGGTACATTTTGGGATCCCACAAACCATTATATCAAACTGTGACAGTCATTCCTCAACACATTCTGGTCGAGCCTCTGGTCACTCCTAGATACCAAGCTCACCAAATCCACTGCCTTCCACCCCCAGACAGATGGCCAAACTGAGGTCATCAATTGGATGATCGTACATATCCTATGCATGTACAATTCAAAACACCCCCGCCCATGGGATGAGAGTTTTCCATATGTCCAACATTACTACAACAGAGCCCTGCATAGCTCAACTGGCCACAACCCCTTTTAGGTGGGGTTGGGATTCCAACCATTGGGCCCCATGGATGTTGCACTACCCCTGGTGACCACCTCGACCGACTCGTCCCCTTCTCCACCAAAATTTGACAAAGCCACCCAGTTCATTGAGCGGATCCAGCACATCCACCAACAGGTTCAGGATATCCTACAGAAGTCTAATGCCAAGTACAAGCAGTGCCATGATCAACATCGAGTGCCACATAAGTTTCAAGTGGGAGACAAATTTTGGTTGCACTTGTAGAAAGAACGCCTTACAGGGCCCCATCGTAAGCTTCAACCACTCCATTATGGGCCATACACCATCACCAAGGCTGTGGGTGACAATGCTTTTGATCTTAACATTCCCCCTTTCCTTGGCCTACACTTAATCTTCAACGTGCCTCTCCTTTGGCCATATTTCCCACCATTATTGGACACCTCAGAGATAGCAGAGCAGTTGACACCAACAACAGTGATCATATTGTCGACACACAGATCAAGGGCACTCAACAACAAAGGATCGATCTTTATCGAGTCGTCAAAGCAGGGCAACGCTTGCACCAAGGCAAGTGGCTCACCCTGGGCTAAATTCACGAGAAATCTCCTCATATGATGGGGGAACTCAACACAATGGAGACCATTGCTTCCTAAGGAGGGAGGATTGATCCAGGTGGATATCAGTGGCCACCCACCTTTTCCAACTCTCTCAAAACAATTTTCTGGCAATTTTGGCAATTTACTATTTTTAGTAGTTTTTAACTTCTGGGGCCATTTTGAGGGCCTAAATGAAGGTTTTTCGGGATCGAGCTTCTCAATGATATCCAAAGGCTCTGATTGAGCCCCAAAAATAAATCTCCTCAACGATACCTTTCCAATGGGCTATCATGCGCCTAAACGGAGATCGTATGCAAAAGTTACGACCCCAGGAAGTTGATGTACTAACTTACCCAAACGGGGCCCACATGACTTTTGGTGCTTCATCTCCTCGGGTTAGGTTTTTAGATGTCTAGGGTTTTTTACATTCCTGTTTATTGTAAAAAGTCCTTCAAAGCCTCATTGTAATCATCTTCTTGCGAATGAGCGCATTCGTCACATCTCTTCTCAGAGATAATCCACCACCATTCCAACAAGCTTGTTTTCCGCTGCATTTTATAGTTTTAGCTTATTTCCTTATTGAATAGAAAACCAGTTTTACTGTATCTTTGTTATTTTGTGTTAATCATATTTTAATAATCTGTATTCATTTCATTCTGCTAATAAAATCTGAATCACATATATGGTGCAAAAACCTCCTAATGGTGTCCATATCCCACCGAGAGGCCAAAAATCCCCTAGAGAGGATCCGTGTGGTGGTTCAAGGCATTGTTAAAGCCCTTGAGATTAATAAGCTTCGTTTAGGATCCAAGGTGATTGTTTTCCTCCCTTTCCATGGTATAAGCCTTAGGTCCCATACATGGTGTGAAAAAAATCCTAATGGAGCCCATATCCCACCTAGAGGCCAAAGAATAGGTGTTGAAATAAAATATAAACCACAATCCTTTTTTTTATATTCATACATAAAGGAATGCATGTATGTTCCTTTAATTCCTTAGTTGGTAGACGATATGAGCCCGTGTGGTAGTTCAAAAGGAACTAAGGCTATCTTATAAGGATTGCATGCATGTTCTTATGTGAGCGTGTTCTTGGGTTTCCCATTGATACTTTTTTATCCATGAACTTCATGTGAGTGTCCTAGTGATAAAAACTATTGTCACCATTTCTAGGATTGGCACACTATGGGTGGCTGTTTTGGCCTATGCCATGGTAAAAGGCTAGAATCAAAAGTCTTAGGCCATGCATGGTCCATGCACAAATCCATATGCCATCACACATGCCCTACACATGGATCATTTGGCCTACAAGTAGGATATGGTGGTCATTTCAAGATTTGCAATATAAGTATTGTTTCTTAGGGCTTATACCATGTTTTGGTTTAAAAAACTAGGGTTTATGCCATAACATTTTCCTCTGGGGACCATAGGCCATATGTGGGGCCCCAACACACTATAGAGGCCCTACATAAAGAATGATTTCCCAATAGTACAAAAGGTCAACATTTCAAGTTTTTGCACACAAGGGTTGGCTCTTTGGGTGTAAGACATGGTTTAAGGCTAAAAAATAGGGTCTTACGGCTTCACAATCGTTTACGGGGGATCATCAGCCATGTGTTAAGCCCCAAACTACCACACACACCTTGTAGACATAATCTTTTTTCCATGAATGCAATATGGTCCCGATAACTAATGGTAGTAATGAAGTGATTAATGGCTCGAGAAGTTACTTATGGCTAAAAGCCATAGAATTATCACCAAGATAGTGATTTTAAGGCTCATGGGCCTTTCATGGGGTTGTGGAACACTACATCAATTGTCCATATTTTCTCTTTATCCAACACTAGATCTCTTAATCCAAGTTGGAGCTTTGAGCACTGCATAGTCATGTTTATTGGGCACCATGGTTTGAAATCATAAATCAGGGACCTATGCATTAACAGATACCCATGTCACTTGTGGGATATGGGAAAGATACTGAACCACTATAAATGGACTAGATAATGAATATCTAGTATACGATAAAGATATTTACTTGATTCCAATTTTTCGAGGAAGCAAGGATGTGCTTGAATAACACAATTAAGAAAATATTTATATTTCATAACAATCTTTACTAGGCATGTAATGAATTAGTAGTGATACACAGTAAAACGACATCGACTATATTTGTGTTTGTATAAATTGTGCTAAACGAAAAAAACATTTTAGGATTTATAACGTGATAAAGATATGCAAAAGGTCAAAACACACTAGAAATATGTAAAAATGTCTCAAAGTTTTTTCTTAGAAGAATTAGTCTTCCATAATGCTATTAAGATATAATCATACCAAGGTTTTGGTTGGGATATGCAAAACCTATATTTTAGTCAATGTGGTTGCTTTGATTGTAGGATAAACTAAACCAAAACCATTTTTTTTTTTATAAAATTTTGTCACTATCTTTATATTTAAGGACATTTTAAAATATTATAAAYATTGGACATTTTAAAATATAATAAACATATTATTTTAGATGAAACTTATGAAATAAAAAAAWTCCAACTCTCTAAATTCCAAACATATAATTAAAAAAATGTTATTATTTCATTTTTTTTTATAAAAAATCCAACTYTTTAAATTCCAAACATATAATTAAAAAAATGTCATTATCTCATTTTTTTAATTCCAAACATATAATTAAAAAAAAAAAGTTATTATCTCATTTTTTATAAAAAAATCCAACTCTCTGAATTCCAAAACATATAATTAAAAAATGTTATTATCTCATTTTTTAAACTTTTCTTGTAACATATAATCATAAATTGCAAAATGTAATTTTTTGTTATTTTTTTAAAGATAYTATCTCATTTTTTATTAAAAAATTCAACTTTCTAAATTCCAAACATATAATTAAAAAATGTTATTATCTCATTTTTTTAACTTTTCTTGTGACMTATATATCATAAGTTGCAAAATTAATTAATTTTTTTAATATGGTTCATTAATTCAAGCAAAACTTTAAACACTCAAAATTTATTTTTGAATAATATAATCTTCTACTTTATAATTCTAAAGTTTTTTATTAATTTAAAAAAAAAAATACAAAAACATCATGTTTTAAAAAAACAGTGTTTTTTAATTTTGTTTAGTGTGTCCTCCACATCACTATTACTATTATTATTTTAGAAAAATACATCATTTCATCGTTAAAATTTTCCAACTACACATTATAATTTGAAAAAACAAAATGATTAAAAAATCTCTATTTACACTATTTTTTTAATTCCTAATTCAATATCCTATATTTATATTCTTACGCCATATATCAATTCTTTGTGCAAGTGCTTTAAATGGACTCTCTCAGTTAAAGTATTCAAATTCAAGTTTTTCAATTTGGCAGTAACTTCATTATAAATTATATATTTAAAAAATTAAATTAAAATTTTATAATAATGTTTTTTAAATTATTTGAAAAAAATTCTTAGTAAGAAAAAATTTCATACTTTCTATGTAATAATTTTATTACAATATATTGGAAAAATCTTTATTTATGTATAAACCTACTACATTATTTTAGGCTTTATCTTCTTTTCTCAAATTAAAAATAAAAAATTATATCGTGCAAACAAACAATTACAACTCATATACAATGAACGTAAAATGTTCAATATAATGATTTTAATGATTAAATAAGTTTCTAAATAAGAAATTTAGATTGCAAAAACATGTGAGGTTTTAAAATTTATAAGGTAAAGTTTGAAAGCATATTTGTTGTGAAAGGAACTATTTTAGAATTTTAAGTGAACTCAAAATAAAAGTAATTTTAGATATTATTGTTGAGAGTAATGGTATAGAATAAATCATTAATCTATAATTTATATTTTTGATGTTTAAATAATTTATATATATATTTTATTTGGATTAATTTTAATCATGTATTTATCAAGCATTAAGATGGATCAAATCTTTGGAGGTGTAAAATTTGAGGAAAGATTTATACATCAAGAAATTTGATTGCTTTGGGCGTTTGATAAATCTGGATTCATTTAATTAATCATGCATCTATCAAGCAATAAGATGGATCAAATTTTTGGAGGTGCAAAATTTGAGGAAATATTTACACATCAAGAGATTTGATTGCTTTGGGTGCTTGATAAATCCAGGGTTAAGATGGATCTATGCGGATTTTAATATATACCCTCCAAACTTCAACTTTGACACATCTCATCCATCCATCCATGTACCACAAGTCTTCAAATTTCATACGAGGTTTATATATTAACACCATGTTCATCTTTTTTTAATAATAACTTTGACACAACCATTTCATATTTTGCTATAATCTTGTCCATGTTTCTACTATATATTTTTGTTTATACTTCCCCTATCTATAAATGATGGTATTTAGTGGTGATGTATTGTTAAGCGTTTTTTGAAGTTGAATTGAGTATTCTCCTCTCTATAAATTTGACCCTACTCGAAGGATGAAGCAGGAGTCGAACTGAGTATTCCTTTTGACTGGTTTTTGGTCGATGTTTCCTCCCTAGACTTATCAACTGTATATATAACTAGCACAACCACACTAGTAAAGTGGTTGATATATGTTGATCGACACCATTAGTTTGAAAATGTGGAAAATGGTGTCAATTGACGTATATCAACCACTTTACTAATGTGGATGCGTTGGTTGATGATCGACATGAGGGGGAGGAGTTGTTGACCATGGTTTACTGCAAATGACCATGATTGATTGTGTTTGACCATGGTTATGTATTGTTGATGATGATAGACTATGGTTGATTATGATTGACCATGATTGAGTATGATTGACCATGGTTGACTATGGTTGCCTATGATTGACCTTGGCTGACTATGGATGACCATGGTTAACTTTGGTTGAGTATAATTGACTATGATATACCATGGTAGACCATGTTTGACTATGGTTGAGTATGGTTGACCTTTGTTGACCATGCTAGACAATGGTTGATTATGGTTGACTGTGGTTGAACATGGTTGTCTAGGGTTGACTATTGTTGACCATGGTTGAGTATGGTTGACTATGGGTGAGTTTAGTAGACTATGGTTGACCATGGCTAGACATTGTTGACCATTGTTGACTATGGTTGTTTGTGGTTGCCTATGGTTAACCATGGTTGAATATGATTTACCATGGTTTAATGTGGTTGCATATGGTTGACCATGGTTGATTGTTGTTCACTGTGGGTGAGTATGGTTGCTTGTGGTTGATTGTGGTTAACCATAATTGATTGTGGTTGACAATGGTTAACTATGGTTGACTACGGGTAACCATGGTTGACCATAGTTGACTTTGGTTGACCATGGTTGAGTATGGTTGACCATGGTTGAGTATGGTTGACCATGGGTGACAATGGTTGACCATAAATGACCATGGTTGATGATGGGTGACCATGGTTTCCCATAGTTGATTATGGTTGACCATGGTGAGTTTGGTAGACTATGGTTAACTATGGTTGACTATGGATGACCATGGTCGACTATGGTTGACTATGATTGCCCATGGTTGACTATGGTTGAAAATGGTTGAGTATGTTTGAACATGGTTACTGATGGTTGAGTATGGTTGCATATGGTTAACGATGGTTGACCACTATTGACTATGGTTGATCTTGGTTGGCTATCAATGACTATGGTTGATTATGGTTGACCATGATTGACTGTGGTTAACCATGGTTGATAATGGTTGATTATGGTTGACTATGGATGCCCATTGTTTTGGTTGACCATGGTTGACTATGGTTGACCATAGTTGAACATGGTTGATTATGGGTGACCATGGTTGACTATGGTTCCCCATGGTAGAGTATGGATGACCATGGTTGACTATGGTGAGTTTGGTAGACTATGGTTAACTATGGCTCGCTATGGATGACCATGGTCAACTATGGTTGACTATGGTTAGCGATGGTTGACTATGGTTAACTATGGCTTGCTATGGATGACCATGGTCAACTATGGTTGACTATGGTTGCCCATGGTTGATTATAGTTTCCCATGGTTGAGTATGTTTGAACATGGTTGATGATGGTTGAATATGGTTAATGATGGTTGACCATCGTTGACTATGGTTGACTATCAATGACTATGGTTGACCATGGTTGAGTGTGGTTGACTATGGGTGAGTATGGTTGACTATGGTGAGTTTGGTTGACTATGCAAGACCATGGTCAAATATGTTTGACCATGGTCAACTATGGTTAACGATGGTTGACTATGGTTGACCTCATTACCTACAAATGGCTATGGTTGACATGGTTGACTATGATTGACTATGGCGAGGTTGGTTGATTATGGATGATCATGGTCAGTTACGATTGATCTTGGTTGACTATGGTTTACTATGGTTGCCCATGGTTGAGTATGGTTGACCATGGTTGAGTATGGTTGACTATGTTTGCCTACGGTTAATGATGGTTGACCATGGTTGACTGTGGTTGATCGTCGTTGACTATCAATGACCATGGTTGTGTATGGTAGATTATGGTATATTATGGTTGACGATGGATGTCCATGGTTGACCATTGTTGACTATGGTTGACCATTGTTGAGAATGGTTGACTATGGTTGACCATGGTTGACTTTGGTGGATCATGATTGCCCACAATTAAACATGAATCGTTGAGTATGGTTGACCATGGTTGAGTTTGGTTGACCATGGTTGACTATGGTTAAATATGGTCAAGTTAAGGTCAAGGAGAGTTTATTATGGTCGACATATGGTTGACTATGGGTGACCATGTAAGAATATGGTTGTCCATGTTAAATTATAGTTGACCATGATAGGCTATGGTTGACTATAGTTTACCATATTGACTTTTTTTTACCATGGCTGAGCATCACTGACTATAAAAGACTATATTTGTCTATGGTTTCCTATGATTGACCATTTTTTACATTGGTTCAACATGGTTGAGTATGGTTAACTATGTTGACCATGTCAAGAATGATTGATATACATTGTTTATGGTTGACCATGGTTGATTTTGGTTGAGCATGGTTGACTATGTTCAACTTTGGTTGATAATGGTTAAATATGGTCAGCTTATGGTTGACTCAATGGGTTTACTATGGTCGAGATATGGATGAATATGGGTTAGATTACAACGTAGGGTTCTGATCGTCACATTGTGATGTTGGGGCATGGTTGTCACATTTCAACGTAGGGTTAAGATTGTCACATTGTAATGCAGGGTTATGTTCATCTCATTACGACATTGGGCTTTATATGTCACATTGGGACGTAGGGTAATGATTGTCACATTGGGACATATGGTTATGAACATCACATTGTGACGTATGGTTATGTTCATCTCATTGTGACATTGGGATTTGTATGTGAAGTTGTGTTTTGTAAGTCACATTGCGAAATTACGTTTTGTCCATCACATTATGCCATTAGGTTTTGTACATCAGATAAAGATGTTGCGGTATGATCGACAGATTAAGGTCATGACATTGTGACATTGGCTTTTGTTCGTTACATTAACAACGTCAGGTTATGATCTTAACATTGTGACCATGGTTGAGTTTGGTTGACCATGGTTGAGTATGGTTGAGTATGGCTGACCATGGTTGAGTATGGTTGACCATGGTTGAGTATGGTTGAGTATGGTTAAGTATGGTCAAGTTATGGTCGAGGAGAGTTTATTATGGTTGACTATGGGTGACCATGTAAGATTATGGTTGACTATGGTTTACCATGTTAACTTTTGTTTACCATGGTTGAGCATAATTGACTATAAAATACTATAGTTGACTCTGCTTGACTATAGTTGTCTATGGTTGACCATTTTTTACAATGGTTCAACATGGTTGAGTATGTTTAACTATGTTGGCCATGTCGAGAATGGTTGATATACATTGTTTATGGTTGACCATGGTCGGCTATGTTCAACTTTTGTTGACTATGGTTAAATATGGTCACCTTATGGTTGACTTGGGTTTACTATGGTCAACACATGGATGACTATGGGTCACATTACAATGTAGGGTTCTGATCATCACATTGCAATGTTGGGGTATGATCATCACATTGCGACATAGGGTTACTATTGTCACATTGCGACGTAGAGTTACGCTAATCTCATTGCGACATTGGGATTTGTATGTCACATTTCGACGTAGGGTTATGATTGTCTCCTTGCGATGTAGGTTTATGATCGTCACATTGCAATGTAGGGCTATGTTCATCTCATTGTGACATTGGGATTTGTATGTGAAGTTGTGATCTATAAGTGACATTGGGTTTTGTAAGTTACATTACCACAATGGGGTTTGTACGCCACATTACGCCATTGGGTTTTATATGTCAAATAAATATGTTGGGGTATGTTTGGTAGATTAGGGTCATGACATTGCGACGTTGGCTTTTGTTCGTTACATTACAACGTCGGGTTTGATCATGACATTGTGATGTTGGGATATTTTCGCCACTTTTACTTTAAGACATTGATTATGTTAATGTCATTGCGATATTGGGCTATGTTTGTCACATTGTGCTGTACAGATTTGTATGTCACAATGAACCCTTGGGTTTTGTATGTCACATTGCAACATTGGGTTGTAACCTTGATTGTGATGATGGGGTTTGTTCATCATATTACAACAACGAGATATGTTCGTCACATTGTGATGGGGGGTTATGTTAGATTCCATCACAATGTGATGTTGGTGAAAGGTTAAGTTCAAATTGGGCATGGGAATATGTTCTTCACATTGTGATGTCGGGTTATGTTCATCACATTGCGACGTCCAATTTCATTACATTGGAACATTGGGTTATGTTCCTGACAATGCAACGTTAACACATTGCAAAATGGAAGATTTGACAAAGTTTTTTGAAAAAAATTCTAATGAAGTTTTTCCTTTTTCATAAAGATAGAAATTTTATTGTTGCTATGAAGATTTACATTCACTATTTCCTGAAACATTATATTTATTGTTTCATCAATATAAATTTAAAGACTTTTTCTAAAATATATTTATATATACACTAATATATATACCAATGGTTTTCAAACATTATTTAAAAGGTTTTATCAAAT
>JASDQU010738313.1:190923-201165 GCA_032191745.1 Picea mariana
TATATATATATATAGTAATTTATGGCTATCAAATATTTATTTTAATATTGAGGTTAATAGCTAAAAGTTATCGGTGATTGACTATGGATTCTTTATATTAATAGGAGGTTAATAGTTAAGAGTTGTCAGTTTATATGGAAAATGATTTTAAACTCAGCCATAGGGCTCTTACGTGAGATTGGAGGTGGAATGTAAGTTTTATGGGGACAAATTAAAGAAACGATCATCTATATGCTGGGAACGATTCATGAAAATCCAACAATTGCTAGAGAAGCAATACAACGCTCTCTACATGGTTTAAGGCATGCTGGGAACGATTCATGAAAATCCAACAATTGCTAGAGAAGCAATACAACGCTCTCTACATGGTTTAAGGCATAATGTGATAACATTAGCATGAATCTAGGTTTCCAGTGAACCACATCATCTTCTTAAAATCGAACTGGTGAACTTTGTCCATAAAGAATATTAAAAATAAAAGGCTGTCGACAATTAGATGAGCGACATTGAATAAATTGAGAACTTTCGACGTAACAATGACATGATTCAAAGATTTTATCAAAGGACAACATTCTTTCTCGCTTGCTTTAGGCGATATAAGAAAAACAAAGTGCGTACTTTTTTGAGTATTAGGTTAGGGTTAGGGAAATATTAGAGTTAGGGTTTCAAAATTCATAAGTGAACAATAAAAAAAATCCTTTAGTATGTACATATGAAATTAATCACCGGTAAGAAAAATTGTATAAATACATTATACATAGTCAAAGTGTTTAGAGTCAATGAATAGAATCATACACATCACAGCATTTTCTCTAAATCATGGAATAATAAGTTAAAGARCTAATATTGAAGAAGGGCTGCTAATTCTCATTATGATTCRAACAATCTTACCCATCTTTAATTACACCATCAAAATTAAAGATCCAAATATTTTCTTGTCTTTCGATTGATYTTATGTTCACAAAGAGACCCACATCGTGGAACTTGTTATTGAAATGATATGGGTAAAATTTGTTTTGACACATATTAATATACAAACCTAAAAGGTATAACAACTATAAGATTTGCATTGTGAATCTTTTTTAAATTTAAAACCAATTTTCAATAAAAAAAAATTGAACTTGTAAGATTGAAATGCCATTAATATCTCCACAAAATCACCATTTCCAATTTGCGGAGGCTAACTCTCTCCACCATTGATCAAGAAAATCACATGTTATTCAAAATTATACTCAAAATCCTTGCAAATATAAGTTTAATTCTCTCACACAAAACATATATAAGCATAATAAATTTGAATACGAGTGCACATTTAAAATCTTTCCATATACTCAGAGTTTAAAAAACGATATTTCGATAGTGGAAATTTACAAGATATATAATATTTTTGAATATTAGTGTATATTTAGAATCTATCTATATGTTCATAATTTAAAAAAATGATATTATGATAAGGGAAATTTAGATAACATAGTTTTATTTAGAATTCATTCATTTTTTTAATATAAAAAACAAAACCATAACCAACTATGAAATACCTAAATCACACCTGCCATTGTATAAATATAGAATATAGAGTCAACAATCCCTCCACCTAACCAGATAAGAAAATGTATCTACAGATCAAAAACATGCACAGGCTTGGCAACTGAAATTATCAGTTGATATCTTCGGCTCGTCGCTAGAGTATTGTTGTTGTACATCAATAGGGTATCCTTAACCTTCCAACCTTTCAACACTTTGATACAATTGCTAATATAAAAAATGATTATATTTACAAAACAATACACGAGAAAAATGATTGTATTCACCCAAAAATTCATAGGCAAATGTATGCATTACCCGAGGACCTTGTTGGATTCCTAGTTGAAAGGGGTGGCCCACCACTTGTTGCTTTTCTCTTGCGATTTCTTTGTTCACAAATTCATCATAAATGCCTTCTTGAACAAACACCTGTGACCCTCTTAGGCATACTTCTCCCTGCCATGCATGCCACACGAAATAGTTGATCATACAAATTTCAAAATAAAATATTATGATTAGTATTCATGAGCTTGCATCCGATGTGCATGGTAATATTTTTTATGGTTAGTATTCATGAACCTCCATTTGGTCTACATGTTTACCATGTTCGTATATACTGCAAGATGGGCAATATTGACAACTTTATCAAAATCAACATCATTCATAACAATGAGATGGGATTTTCCACCCAGTTGTAATGTCACGAGCTTCAAGTTTCTTTTTGCAGTAGCCTGCATGATAAGTCACCCAACTTGAGTCAGTCCTGTAAATGATATTTGAATACAAGCAGATAGTATATTATTTCAGGACCGTCAAACTTAGAGAGAGATACATCCGAAGTCATATTATCAAAATTCATCACTCTTCAAGGCCCATTACATAGTAGAAATAACCATAAGGTGTGTGGAGTCATGGGTAGAGGAAGCCAACATGCCATTAGATGAATCGACACAACATACCACAACCTTAACACCATCCCTCCACACCCTTGACACCTGCCATTCTACCACTAAACAATAAAAAACTTAAGCCCAGTAAAAAACCTAAACCTAAAGTGGGCTTTAATAACTAGATCAACCATTATTATGCTAATCATGTTAATCACCTTTTTTAATGACTAACAAACATGTTGTGTCATGCAAGGAAGTTAATGGTTGAAATCCTAGACTTTCATTTATTGTGACGATGAAGAATATTCAGAGCATATGAAATCGTGTCCACAAAAATCACATCTGTGATTAAAAGTTCATTAAATTTGGCTCTTTTGAATAGATGTACACCTATCAGCGTAAAGAGGCCTCTGAGAGAACGACCCACGTTACTCATGTCAAAAGAAATTCTGCAAATCAACTGTAAGTCTACATGATAAGTTGCCCAACTTGAATTAGTCCTGTAAATTATATCTGAATACAAGCCGATAGTATATTATTTCAGGACCGCCGGGCTTAGAGAGAGATACACCCAAAGTCAAATTATCAACATTCATCATTCTTCAAGGCCCATTACATAGTAGAAATAACTATAAGGTGCGTGGAGTCGTGGGTAGAGGAAGCCAACATGCCATTAGATGACTCAACACAACATACCACAACCTTAACACCATCCCTTAACACCCTCGACACCTGCCATTCYACCACTAAACAATAAAAATATTAAGCCCAATAAAAAACCTAAACCTAAAGTGGGCATTAATAATTAGATCGACCATTATTATGCTAATCATGTTAATCACCCTTTTTAATGACGAAAAAACATGTTGTGTCATGCAAGGAAGTTAATGGTTGAAATCCTAACCTTTCATTTATCGTGACAACGAAGAATATTCAGAGTATATGAAATCGTGTCCACAAAAATCACATATGTAATTAAAAACTCATTAAATTTGGCTCTTTTGATTAGGTGTATGCCTATCAATGTAAAGAGGCCTCTGAGATAACGACCCACGTTACTCATGTCAAAATAAGGCCTGCAAATCAATTGTATATATAAAGAGGCCTTTGAGATATTGACCCACCTTACTCATGTTAAAAGAAGGCCCACGAATGTTAGGAAGAGGAGCTTTGCCTTCTAGTATTTGGCAAACATAGCACATTCCTAGCTTGAGTTCTTTGAAACGAAACCCCTTCATTCCCTCTGTAAGCTCCTTCGTTATGCATTTCACTGCGACATCTTGGCCGCTACTGGGGAGAATGGCCTTGTAAACTTTATCGAAACCCCCTTGCCCGAGCATTTGGAATTGTTTGGAATTCATGTTGATAAAAGAAAGCAGGAGATAGATATATAGATATATGTATAATGTGTCATTGTTTAAAATGTAATTGAATAATTATATTTTTTAATGTTATGTATCTATTTGACAACATTTCCCTCATACTAAACTGTAAAGTGTTTCTTTGGAGGTAACAAACATAAGAAAATAAATATATAAATACAAATGACTCATATTTCCCTCCTATTAAAGTGTAAAATGTTTCTCTAAACAACAAACATAAAAAAACTACTTATTATTTAACTTTCAAAATCACAAATTATATATATATATATATATATATATATATATATATATATATATATATATATATATATAAAACCTATGAAACATGAAAAAAAACTTCACAACTCTCTCCACCAAAGGATTGCAACACCCTTCCACAAATCTCATGCTACAAGACATTATACTACCTTAACAACTTCCAAGTCCAACCATGAAAACTATGACAACGATGATCGTGTGATCCACAAGAAAGATGGAAAGGCAAAGCATCATCAAGGCGTTGGAATTTATTAAAATATAACTTGGACGTTTTAATATTTTAACCAGTAATATATAACTACATAAATTTTATTTTTGGTGGCACACAATATCCCTGGCCGGAAATTTGGCTTAGTTGAATTTGTTGACGGTGTAAATTGTTACGAGGGGTACTGCAATCCTGGTCGTTACTCTAGCTGCATCCACGTGGATTTAACATCAGTGATACATTTAAAGGTGCAGATGTTATGAGAATTAAGTCACTTTGTTTATTGAACTTGTGATTTGGAGCCCAAGCAGTACCAACAGTATCCTGGACAAAACTGAAACTGCATTTTAAAGATGTAGATTTTATGAGAATTAAATCACTTTGTTTATTGAACTTATGATTTTGAAAGTTAAAATTAAATTTTAATGAAAGTGTATTAATTAATTAAATTAACATTTCACTTAAAAAATAAACATTATATTTAAATTTAAATAATTTATAAAATTTATATTTAAATTTAGTTAATCTATAAAATATTTAACAAATTTTACAATAATATTTTTTATTTTACAAACACAATTTTATCTATTTTAAAAGACATCTCAATTTACAATATTTATTTTTATGAATGTTTAAACCCATTTTTAATAGAATTTATTTAATTTGTTGGTAAATTGAACAAGCTCTATCTGATGCCTTTAAATTGTAATAGGAATTTTGCCTTTTTGTAATGTATGGTTGAATAGGAATTTATAAGTTATGTAAATCTAAATCATCTCAACTATGATTTAATTAAAGAAAAATAAAGAATTAAAAGAAAGAGATGTAATAATAAGTAAATCTATAAACTATTTTTTGATAATTTTAAAATAAACATTGGATAAAGTAGAATGCAAATTGTTTTCTCCTATTTAAATAAAAAAACACTTTACTCAAATTTTTTATGAACTGTTTTTGTCTTACCTTATTAAGGTATAAGACAATATGATATTAAATACATTTCATATTTAATTATATATATTTTTATATAGAGATTTTATGTAAAGATTTTCTCTAATCAATAGTGTAACGTTTTCTTAAGTAATTATTGAATTGATATTATAAAATAATAATAATTATTTAATTGATATTATAAATTCTAATTTTGTTATCAACTAAATCTTTATCTTCTAATAAAATAAATCTATTTTAATATTTATTTTATAAATCTTAAAGTGATTACAATAAAATATTTACAAAATATTGTGAAAAGACAAATCTATCCATAATAATTTTTCAATTTTACCAATCTGAATTTTATTCAAATTTTTTATTTAAGTGGAAATTGCATACTAAGATTCCATACAAGTTTTTAATACCCCTTAATTGATTTTCTTAATCATTTTCTATGTATTCTGTACTAGATTTAGCCTCTCTAATGCAAAGATGCAATTCTTTGAGGAATTATTTAGCTTTTTTCTTAACATAGATAAAATCAAGGTGAAGAGTATTGAAATTTGGTTCTCATTAGTAATATAGATCCTCTCAAGGTCATCTAAGTATTGTGAAGAATGTAAAAGTGCAATTCTTTGAAGAATTATTTAGCTTCTTTCTTAACATAGATAAAATCAAGGTGAAGAGTGATGAATTTTGCTTTTCACTAGTATTATAGATCCTCTCAAGGTCATCTAAGTATTGTGAAATTATTGGAATTTTAATTATTTTTATTGAAACAAAAAGTTTTTGAATTTTGAATAGAGAGTAAGAATTACCATACACCTAATTAGTGTAGTTCTTAAACTTATTTAGTATGAATTCCCCAACATACATAACCACTTCAAAGAAGAAGCTTTTGTTATTTTTAGGTGTTGTTTTTCTTCATACTAGATATGATCCATATATTATTACAATGATGAGTGTTCCATATATAGGGAACTTATGGTGACCATCCATGAAAGGATGCGTTCTTTGAATAATCAGTAACTATTTATTATTATCATTTACTTATTATATATGATATTTAATAATCAATAATTATATTATTAATTATTATTCTAAGAGAATGTCTTCCCGATGTTGTCCAGACATCAACACTCCCTCTCAACGAGGGAGGCATTCTGCATCATGCCAAACTTGTTTATGAAGTATACAAACTTCACCCTAGAATCATGACACTTGTATATCAGTCTTGGGAGACATCTCTCTCCCACATGAACTGAGGAGAAACTCCTTATGCGACTCTCCCTTTTGAGCCAATTGTCTCTCTCTAAGATCAGGCTCACTCTGGGTCCACATGTAATATCATATAGCATCTTGAGTCTTTATCATTCTTTGTCAAATCACCATGACTAGGACAAAGACCACATCATGATCTTTCACCACAAGTACACATGTGTGAGTGAATGTCATCTTGATGCTAAATGACACGTGGAAAAAAAACACTTCAAGCACATTGAGTCCACATTATTCCTTGTCATGATCAAGGAAGGACTACGTCCGAGCCCATTTACCACAAGTTCACCTTTATGATAAATGTATCCTATCTCCCTTGGTCTGCAGCCTAATCTAGGAGAAGTTCTACTCGATGCTGAAACATCAACACTCCCTCTTAGCTAGGGAGGTATTTTTCTATAGTAGTACACAACATCCAGAGACACACAGTCTCTGCCAGTGGTACACAACCACCATTGTAACGTCCTCGACCATCAACCTACTTGCCTTTAAATGCTACTTCACAGAAACATTCTCATACTTAAATATATAACATGCATTATTTATAAAGAATAAGCATTAAATCAAATTAATACATTTGACATGGATTTACTGCTGTCATACAGACTTAAACATAATTAACAACAATTCAAACTAGCAACGAAATACATGATAATATTACAAGTATCACATAACATGCATTTTAATTAAGTACAAAGTTAAAACACATAATGATACTTATCTTTGAAACTGTAATACACCACCAACTGGGTGCGGACCTTCCACAAACCTCCCAACCTTAGACCGCACTGCTCATCACTCTCAGCAGTAGGTCACCCCCGAGCTGGGACTAAGCTCCACCGGGCAAGGGAATCTTAGGCTAGGCAAGGTCAACAAAAGACACACAGTTTATGAGGAAGGATTATCTCCCAAGAGCCACTTATGCCCATTGCTCGCAGACTCTCATTCCCCACATGCCTGTCCCACCCCAGGAGTATACACCTTCACTGTCACTAAGACAGTCCTTTGGTTGATAAACCTCCATTGCCTTGGGCTTCAACAACATACCAGACCAGAATTCTCCGAGCTCTGTGGCAGCTATAGGACTCCTTCTAGGAGTTCTTACTTCCTTCGCGCACTCTTTCACCTGGAGAGAGTCACTCACAGGCCTGGCAACTTGCTTCTTCAACCACAACCACCTCTCTCACCTGAAGAGAGTGTTGCACACAGGCCTGACAACTTGCTTCTTTAGCTCCGTTCTAGCACAAGGAGGACAACAAGGCTCAACAAGGAACGAATGATGGTAGCCAATCACACTCAGATAAGGGATTGCGTGGCCACAAAATCCCACAGTTATAACACACACGGCATAGACAATTGCTCAGGTTTCACAGAAGATGCCGATAGGATTCAGAGGTGCGTGGCTATGCAAAGGTCTAGTGTAGAGACAAAACAGTTCTCGGGAAGGATTCCAGTGAACTCAGGCGGAGTATGGAAGGTTCCCAGAATGACTCAGGTGATGGATTTCGAGTCTCAGGTGCATGCGTAAACATTGTAAAGGACGAATATAGAGGCCACAAAATTCACAGGAATACACCAGTCGACTTCCGGTTCTGGTTTTCAGGATTACATGACAGGAAAATTAAGCAGAGGTTGTTGGCATAGGGGCAGACCCAGGGTTCAACGCTCAAGAGCGCACCAACAAAACCCTAACTACCGACCCTTTCAGCAACACCTACGAAGAAGATGAAGTATCACTCGAGGTAGAGGTAGGGGTGGTTGTAGGACTCAAATGTGTGCAACCCGCTGGGACATAGATCTGTGATTGTAACACCTTAACAGAGCACTTAACAGTTATAGTTCATTAATATTCAGTCTTAGTTTACATCGTAGCTAAACCCTGATAATAGATCAACGTAGTATTCACACAGGTCCACTAGATTCAAGAACTAAGCATACCAACATAGATCAGATCTAGCATTCATTCACATTATTCAACACTAAGCTATCATATTAGAATCTTCTAAGCATATATTAGTGCACTAAGCATTTAACCACATAAACAAGAGAACAAACATAAATCACAAAGCAACCACAACACGGGATATACATGGTTCACCCCCACCCTGGGGCTACATCCACCAACTCTTATTCTTTATTTCTTTCTGTCAATCTTCTACATGCACATAGCCATGATATCTTACTCTGCAGAGGACAAGAGATCTGCGTGCACTCCCTAGATCCTCCTTCCCCGAGTTACAACACAAAGCCTCTTAGTAGTCTCTTATAATCACTTGCACTTAGCCTTGCAAATCTCACACAACATGCACAAATCATTTACAATCATCGCTTGCACTTAACATAGCACCAAAAACCTCTTCTCCCCCCCATCTCTTACATCGCCTAGACTTCTATTTAAACATTACAAAGAAGGCCTAAACATGGATAAACCCATGGGCCGACATCTCCATACCCGTTACATAAGCCTAAAACCCAAAAAGCTCTAAAAAGGGGCCGAGATCCCACGATCTCCGCTTCAACTTGCACTTCGCCTTCGACAACCTGTCGAAGTCCCAAAAATAGGTCAAGCATGACCAGAGATCCTTAAAACTTGGTCAAGGGCCAACAGGCCCCCAACACTCACCTGTGACTCGTCGCGTCACTCTGGTTTGGGTAGCTTTGCTTCAAAAGCCTCAAGCTGCTTCGACCTGTTGCTGCGCCACGACCTCTTGATCGACGAACTCTTGGATAAATGCTTCAATGAAAGGTTGATCCAAATGGATATTGGTGGCCACCCACCTTTTTCGACTGGCTCAAAACAATTTTCTAGCAATTTTTGCAATTTACTATTTTTAGCAGTTTTTAACTTTCGGGGCCATTTTGAGGGCCTAAATGAAGGTTTTTAGAGATTGAGCTTCTCAATGACAGCCAAAGGCATGATTTATCCCCCAAAATGAATCTCCTCGACGATACCTTTCCAACGGGCTATCATACACCTAAAACATAGATCATATGCGAAAGTTACGACCCCGGGAAGTTGATGTACTAACTTACCCAAACGGGGCCCTCATGACTTTTGGCACTTCATCTCCTAGGGTTAGGTTTTTGGATGTCTACGGTTTTTGGCATTCCTTTTTATTGTAAAAATTCCTTTGGAGCCTCATTGTAATCATCTTCTTGCGAATGCGAGTAACCGTCACATCTCTTCTCAGAGATAAGCTGCCACCATTCTAGCGAGTCTTTCACTCTGTATTTTTACAGTCTCTGTACATTTCTTTCATTAATAGAAATCGTGTATTACTGTATATCTGTGTTTATGGTTGCATATCTGATACATTTATGCTATATTATTGAATATCTGCGATATCTCTCTACATTTCTTTATTATATCTCCGCTCTCATTTCGTGCCGAAAATAATCCAGATCACAGGTCCCTCTAAGTGTTGTTCAGTTGCAGTAACAAATTGCTCTAGTTCTGCTCCTCAGCCCTCAATCTCTGTGAATAGTTGGCAAGACTCATCCTGTGTTGGTTGGAGCCTCTGAGTCACTTCCATGACTTTTCTCTGAATGGTGTGGACCTGCTGTTGAGCAGTGCACTGTTCTTGGGATCGCTTCTGTTGTAGGAAAATCTGCCTGCGGACAAGTAGATCGACCTCTAAGGCTTGACCTTAACCTTAGACAGAAAAGTGCTTATCATGGACACTGAATTTCTTTCGAATCTATCTAAGCCTAATGCATGAGAAGGAAGAGTAACAGAAGTACCTTTTAACCGACGTTTGTCCCTGCA
>JASDQU010738313.1:202513-235321 GCA_032191745.1 Picea mariana
TGACAAAACCAAGAATTCGAGCTTAACAGCCTCCTAAACTCGAATGATTCGGCCCTTATTTTCCTCACCGGGCTTAACAGTTCGCCCAGAATAGGGGGCGCTCTTCGAAAAGGGCCACAGAGCGTTATAACGCTCCCAGAAAGGTTCCTGGAAGCGCCGGCGCTTCAAATTTGGATAGCGCTTCTGCAAAGGGGTGGAAAAGCGTTATAACGCTTCTCAACCATGGTGCAAGGGCGCCGACGCTCCTCAGGTAGTGTTAGAGGAGCGTTCCCCTTCCAAAACCCCAATTATGAATCTTTCAACAGTGTCAAGAGATGTTTGACTTCAGCAGACCAACTTTCTTCCTTCAAACTGAGTAAATGAGGTGTTTCAAGTGTCTCTATGATGTCGTCATTAAGGTGACATGATCCGACAGTATTCACGACACTCTTATAATCAACTCATGACCTTTGCGACAAGTTGTATAGGAGTTGCGACACTTGCGACAAGCGAGAGGTATGTGCGACACTTATCCAGTTGAGTGATTTGGATGTGTAACAGCTTCATCCTCTTAACGAGTGACAGGGGCTTCAACTGCACCTATACTGTTTTTTCTTGCTGCTTTTCCTCCCGGATCTGTGACTCTAGTGCCTTCAGTTCAGGATCCTTAGTGAGTTGCTCATAAGTCTGGGAACTATGATCACTTAGCTATTTACATTCCATGGCGAGGGCCTTGATTCTCTCAACTCCTCTTCAAGCAGTTGCTTCTCTTTGATCCTGCACATCTTGCAGAGTGCTGGGCACTGTTCGTAGCTCTAAGTATGCTATTCTTTGTTGAAGCTGCTGGATAGCTTATGCGAGTTGCGCTACTTTATGGTCCACTCGATCTTCTGCCTTTGGATTTAAGCCCGTCACAGAGTGAAGTGATTTTTCAACTGCTTCTTTGACTCCAAGCTACTCTGCGAGAAACTTCTCTTTTTCTTGCTTGACCTGCGCCCTCTCTTCTTCAAACTTGGCTTGAAGGTCATCCTTCTCCTGTTGTGCAACTCGACGTTGCTCTACCATTTCTTCTTGGTCTTGTTTCAGGGCCGCTGTGGCCTGGTCTTTCTCAGCTTGTGCTCGATGAAGGTGAGTTTCGGTCACATCAGCTAGTATGCAGAGTTGGGCAGGCTCATCTCCCAATAGCCACCATGGTAACATGAGAGCAGGATATTAACACACGCGTTAAGATCCTGGTGCCTTCCAAAGTGTGGAATCTTCATTACATTCAAGAGGGTGGACTGCGTGAGGTTCATAGTCCATGGCTGGGGGATTATTTTCAAGTTCTCCCCCTTCGTCCTGGTCAAGTATTTGTAAGGAGTGAGCATACTATGGTTCTTTCGGTATCCTAGGTTGAAGTAACTGAACTTCAACGTCGTGATCTTATCTTGCTATGCTCTAACGACACATATCCCCTTCGGGAGGTACGCAGTAACCAAGATGTAATCAAAGTCCCTCAGGACACTGTCACGACTCACTGCGCTGGCCAAAGGCGGGATGTAGTCGGGTAAGATGGTAGGGATTAGCTTCGCATTTTCTAAGTCATCTCGGTGCTTGGTGATTTTCTCTGTTGCCGGTCGGGATGGTCCAGATCCACGAGAAGTCGACGGAGAGGCTTGCACTCCTCTCATCGAGGAAGCTTGAATACCTATGGACATCACTTTCTTATCCATGAGATCGATCATAACTTCTTCAATGATTTTCTCTATGGCGCTAAGCTCGTCTAACATGCATGCTTAGATTGTATAACTCAGATGGATGAATGAGTGATCAAATAAATAGAACCAGTGTCGATCTTACTAAACACAACGCGGTAGCAATGAGTTGGTTAGGATATAATTCACAATTTTTTTTTTTCAGTGCAGTAGTCGGCACAATAAGTAGATAGCGATGTAACGAGTCTCTCCAACGGACGAGAGGCCTTCATCAATGCAGTTATGTCCGTTGCGACGCGGTCCCAACAATCTGATGGTGAGCTTTCTGGCCATAAATGTTGTTCTAACCATTCGGGGCATCGGGATAACGGTTATAATGCTTTCAACGGCTATATTGCTTCGCCATGTTGTGATTTTATGATATCTCGACGAAGTTCTAGTTTTGCAAACCTTCCTTCTGTGAAGTCCCCTCTGGAACCTTCTGTAACCTTTCTATCTTTTCTCTCTTCTTACTAAGCTTCTTAGACTTCTTCCCTGTAGTCTTCGTCTCAATTATCCTCTTTCCATTCTGATTCTTATATCCTTTTGGCATAATAACTTTGCGCTGTTGAGATTCTTTCATAGGGTTAGAGAGCAATACATCTTCTCTATCCGGGGTAGGTGTTCTACTCATCTGTGAGTCTACTTGTGCTCTTTCAACTTCGACATCCAAGTTTCTGGTTCTAAGTAGCTTCGATCTGTTCTCTTGTTCTTCAATCAAGTGTGCTATCCTCCTAGTCATGAAATATTTTAATTCTTGCTTCTTCTACTCTAAGACTTCTTCTTCTTTCCTTCTGGCCTGGTTCATTTTAATCCAAGGTTTTCTTAGTAATATAGCAAATGGGGCGTTGTTCTCAATAAATGTAACAATGTCAAAATCTTCCTCTATCGAGGTTCCATGAGCACTCATAGATATCTCGGTGAGTCTTCCACATAGGGCTATCAACTTTCCTCTAAATAATCTTATTCCTCCCAATGAAGGAATCATATCAGGCTTTCCTAAAGTTTCCCAAGTTATTTTTGTCATGATATTTACTTGTGTTTCTTCATCCAGAACACAACCAATGTCGAAGTCTCCTATTCTTGATTCTATGCATTCTTTTTCTTGGAAGATATCTGATAAGTTGATATTTCTGTGATTATTTAGGGTTTCTTTCATTTGTAGTAATACATTCTATGATTCTTTCTGGGGTTCTGCCATGGTCTCAGTTTCTTGACCTTCCTCAGGGTTTTCTTGTCTCATATTCATTATGTCAAGCTTAGCAATCATTCTAGGGAAATATAAAACTTCATGATCCATAGCTTTACAACAAAGACAACTAGGTCTCTTACCAGGGCATTCCTTAGCAAGATGTTCCTGTCTTCTGCAACTGTAACAAAGAGTTAATCCTTTCTTTCTTTGAAATGATCCCTAGCCTTTCTTGTACTGCACACTAGGATCATAGTAGCTAGCCTGCAAAAAATTCTTTCTAGGATCTTGCATCCATTTGTTAGTCCAAACATTATTTCTATGCATAGGAATAACATATATTTCACTATTTTTGTCAGATCTACTCATATCAAACATTCTGTCATCTAGCTGTGCCCTACTTTTCAAGCTAGGACAAAATTTATCAAACATACCTAGATCCATACTTTTGAAACAAAAATTTCCACTTATCTTACCTTTTCAATCAAAACTTTTTACTGTTCTTACCTTTATCAGAGCACAAAGCTTTCAGGTCTTACCTCTTTTCTTCAGATTTGATTTTTCTTCTTGGCACAGAGCTTCACAGGTCAAGTAGAATACTGCGCACTAGGGCAATAGATCTACGCACAGAGCTTTCTCTTTTCTGTAGTTCCCAGCAATTACAGTTTCAGTTCTCGGCAACATAACCATTTGTTGGCATAGGGGTAGACCTAGGGTTCAATGCTCAAGAGTGCACCAACAAAACCCTAACTACCGATCCTTTCGGCAACACCTGCGAAGCCGATGAAGTCTCACTCGAGGTAGAGGCAGGGGTGGTTGCAGGACTCAAATATTTGCAACCTTAGTTGGGACACAGATCTGTGATTGTAACACCTTAATAGAGCACTTAGCAGTTATAGTTCATTAATATTTAGTCTTAGTTTACAACGCAGCTAAAACCTAATAGTATATCAGCGCAGTATTCACACAGGTCCACTAGATTCAAGCACTAAGCATACCAACATAGATCAGATCTAGCATTCATTCACATTATTCAACACTAAGCTATCATATTAGAATCTTCTAAGCATATATCAGTGCACTAAGCATTTAACCACATAAACAAGAGAACAACCATAAAGCACAAAGCAACCACAACATAGGATATTCGTGGTTCACCCCCACCCTAGGGCTACGTCCACTAACTCTTCTTATTTATTTCTTTCTGTCCATCTTCTAAATGCACAAAGCCATGATACTTACTCCACAGAGGACAAGATATCTGTGCGCACTCCGTTAGATCCTCCTTCCCTGAGTTACAACACAAAGCCTCTTCGTAGTCTCTTAAAATCACTTGCACGTAGCCTTGTAAATATCACACAACATTCACAAAGCATTTACAATCATCGCTTGCACTTAGCATAGCACCAAAAACCTCTTGGACCCCCATCTCTTACATTGCCTAGACTTCTATTTAAACATTACAAAGAGGGCCTAAACATGGGTAAACCCATGGGCTGACATCCCCATACCCGTTACATAAGACCAAAACCCAAAAATCCCTTAAAAGGGGCTGAGATCCTGAGATATCTGCTTCAACTTGCACTCTTCCTTCAACAGCCTATAGAAGTCCCAAAAATAGATCAAACATGACCAAGGATCCTCAAAACTTGGTCAAGGGCCAACAGAGGTCATTCACGGACTCCCACAGTTTAGACAACTGATGGCAGAGTGGAGGACGAACCCCCATCCCGACTCAATTCTTGGGTTAAATTGCATGTGCCTGGGCCACCACATGTTGCCCATGAATTTGCATGTACTCCATCAAGTATGCGTTCCATTTTTCACACATTGGGGCTGCATGCATTGCCTCTCCTAGGACTTAGGATAAAAACATACCTTTCACACCACTTTGGAATAATAATAAATTATTATTCCTAAGGACTTAAGCCCTCAAGCTTAGCCCCTCTTCCTACCTCTTATCCCCCTCTCCCTTACCCATACTGTGGAAGCTTAGTCCCCCATCACTCTTTCTTCATGGTCGGTCGACACACATCGATGTTTATATATTATATTAATGATCTGCATAATTACATATATAAAATCGGGCTCTTGGACTTAACACTTAGGCTCTTCGGCCTAATAAACACATAAGCCCACCAACTTATCAATACTTGGCTCACCAGCCTACAAAACATGATTACAATTCATAAACATGATTACAATTCATAATATAATTGGGGAACTACCGAGGGATATTACAATCCCCTCCCCTTATTTTTGCACTGTCCTCAGTGCAACTTTTTACACAACATCAACAAGCTTTTCAAATCTTCAAAAAGATATGAGTATTCTTCCCGCATAGCATCCTCATCCTCCCATGTCGCGTCCTCAGGACCATACCAGTTCCACTGGACCTTTACAAGCCTTATGGCTCGATTCAAGAGTTGTTTTCTTTTCTAGTGCAATATGCGCACAGGATGCACTTGCAATACACCTTCTTGCTCCACCTGAATGACATTCCAATCGATAACATGATTAGCATCAGGTATATATTTCTTAAGCAATGAAACATGAAATACATTATGTATAGTCATGGATGCAAGTAATGCAAGCATATATGCAACTGGCCCAATCCTTTCTAGGATTTCAAGTGGCCCACAAAATCTGGCTGCCAACTTGGCACAGTTTCATAGCTTCAGGGAACTTCTATTGGCTTTTAATTTCAGGAAAACATGGTCACCCACTTTAAACTCTCTGTGGGTTCTATTTTTATCAGCATAACTTTTCTGCCTGTCTTGGACAACTTTCAAATTCTGCTTAATTTTTAGCATCTTCTCTTCCATTTCCTTGAGCAACTCTGGCCCAACTACTACCCTATCAACTGGATTATCCAAGCTCACTGGACTATTTCACTTTCTGCCATAAAGTTCTTCAAATGGGCTCATCTTCAACGATGCTTGATACCCATTGTTGTAGGCGAATGCTACCAAGTGTAGGTAGTCTTCCCAGTTAGATGGTTTGTCCATCACATACATCCTTAGTATGTATTCTATCACTCAATTCACCCGCTCTGTCTGCCCATCAGACTTAGGATGATAAGTTGTACCGAAGTTCAGATTCGTTCTAAACCCCTTGAATAACCCTTTCTAGAAATTTGAGGTAAATTTGAGGTCTCTGTCAGACACAATTGTCTTGGGAATTCTGTGCAATCGTGCCACTTCCTTCATAAAAATATCAACAACATTCGCTGCCTTGTGAGAAGTCTTTAATGGAATGAAATGGGTAGCTTTCGTAAGCTTGTCCACTACCACCATGATTGAATCATGCTGCTTGCTGGTTTTGGGCAATCCCGTGATGAAATCCATTGTCACCACTTCCCACTTCCACTCAGGAATGGGTAAAGGTTGCAACAACCCTGTTGGGTGTCTGTGCTCAACTTTAACCTTCTAGCACTCCATACATCTAGCGATGTATTTTGCGATCTCTTTCTTCATACCTTGCCAAAAGTAATGGCTCTTGATTGCTGCCATAATTTTCTGATATCCAGGGTGCCCTGCATAAGGCACATTATGAATTTCATGCAAAATCACAAGTTTCAAATCCTGGACATTAGGTACATAAATTCTGTTCTTGTACAAAAGTATTCCATCAATTTCCAATTTATAAATCTCCACTTTATGTGGCATCTTACCTTGTTGTAGCTTTGCTACCAAATCCCTGTACTGCAAATCTATATTTGCAGCCTCCAAAATTCTTCTTTTAATATCAGTTTGGTACATGCTAACAGTTGTAGCATGTAATTCATGCATTCGACTGCTGAGTGCATCAACCACTTTATTTTCCTTCCCTTTGATATGTTTGATATCAAAATTGTACTCACAAAGAAACTCCAACCACCTACTCTGTCTAGAGTTCAAGGTTAGCTGATCAAACAAGTACTTCAGACCATTATGGTCTGTTCTTAGTTCGAACCTCCTTCCCATGAGGTAATGTATTCATTTCTTTAGAGCGTGTACTATGGCTACCAACTCCAAATCATGAGTTTCATAGTTCCTTTCGTGGTCTTTCAACTTTCTGGATTCATAACAGATTACAAATCCATTCTGATTGAGGACTCCTCCCAGTCCTTCTTATCATGCATCTGTGCACACCACGAAATATTCATTTGGATCTGCGATTCTTAGGATTGGAGCACTGGTTAACAGTTGCTTCAATTGATGGAAGCTTCTCTTACAATCCTCTGTCCACTGAAACTTCTTCTCCTTCCTTTGCAAGGAAGTGGAGCTATCCTCGAGAACCCTGCGATGAACCTTCTGTAATAACCAACTAGACCCATAAAGGATCCGACTTCCGTCACATTCTTTGGCGTTGACCATTCTCTGATGGCCTTAATCTTGTCAGGATCTACAACTATCCCTTCATTTGAAATAATATGCCCCAAGTAATGGATCTGCTCTTGATAAAACGATCACTTGCTCAACTTGGCATACAGTTGGTGCTCTCTTATCACCTGCAACACCATCCTAAGATGTTGTTCATTCTCTTCCTCCGACTTGGAATACACCAGAATGTCATCCAGGAAGACTATGACGAACTTGTCTAGATAGTCCCTGAATACACCATTCATCAGGCGCATAAAAACAACGGGTGTGTTTGACAGCCCAAACGACACCACTGTGAACTCATAATGACCATACCTTGTTCTAAAGCCGGTATTGCTGATGTCTTCATCCTTTATCCTTACATGGTGATATCCCGACCTGAGGTCTATCTTCAAAAATATCTTCGCATCCTTCAACTGATCGAAGAGGTTATCAATCCTCGGTAGAGGGTATTTGTTCTTTACAGTTACTTTGGTCATTTGTCTGAAATCGATGCACAATCTCAATGTCCCATCCTTCTTCTTCACAAATAGGACCGGGGCACTCCAAGGTGACACACTTTGGCGTATATACCCCTTCTTTAGAATCTCTTCAAGCTGCAATTGTAGTTCTTTCACCGCCGACGTACTCATTCTGTAAGGAGCTTTCAAAACTGGAGCTGCTCTAGGCATCAAGTTTACAGAGAAGTCAATATCTCTTTTTGGAGGTAGTCTGGGTACCTCCTGAAATACATCTTCAAACTCCTTTAGTACCGCATGATCTCCAATCTTTGAGATCTCATCCTTATATGCTTCCTCCACATGGGCTGCAAATAATTGACAACCTTTTCTGTAGCACTTCTTCAGCTACATTGCTAAGATTTATCTGATAGCAAAAACTCTGAGAATTCCTTGGACCGTTCTCTGATTATCTTCCTCATCCAGGCAAGTGAATGCATTATTATGACATTCCAAGATGGCATGGTGCTGGTCCAACCAGTCCATCCCAATTAGACAGTCATAAGAACCTAAACGCAAAACATTCAATTCAGCCTTTGTGCTCAGTCCATTCATTTCCACAGGACATGACTTAACCAACTCAATGACCTTCTCTTGGTTCCTGTAGCCAACTGCAATAAACAAGAATTTTCATGTTTGTTTCTCGACAAATGAAAAATTTCCACCACTCTAGGATCTATATAGCTATGGCTAGCCCCTGAATCAATTAAAATAGTAAATGGTTGGTTGTTAATCATACCTTCCACTTCAATCACATGCGACTGCTATTTAACTTGCTTGTTGTCCAGGGCTGCATAGATCCTTGGCATTCTACTGCCCATGTCCTCCACTGTTTCATCCTGCTGTACATTGTGGAAAACTCTCAATTTATCATTTCTGTGGGGGAAATCTCTGTACCTATGGTTTTCTTTACAACCCCAACATTCCATAGGTGTCGGTCTTGGAATTTGCCCACCTACTTTAACCTTCCCGGGCTCTCTAAAAGATGGTTGTCCTTGAGGACTGTTTCTTAAAAAGGGTGGCTTAGTTCTCTTCTTACTCTAATCCATCTTGAATTACTTCTTGTCTTCCCAAGCCTTCCGGAAAGTAGGATTCTCTCTTTGCTTCTCATATAAGCATTTCTCTCTTCTTATCATTTCTTCCATAGTTTTTGGGTCATCATACTGGATCTTGTCCCCAATGGAAGGTGGCAGTCCACTTAGATACCTTTGAATCTTGACAGTTTCATCCTTGATGAACGAAAGATACTTCAGTAATTCCAAAAACCTTCGTTCGTATTCATCAATGGTCATGCTGCCCAACTTGAGTTCAAAGAACTCTTTCATCTTTCTGTCATAGTATCTTTTAGTCAAGTATTTCTTCTCGAAATATCTCTTGAATTCTTTCCAAGTGATATCTTTCTCTCTAATGTGTTGCACCTGCATAAGCTGATCCCACCACATGGATGTCGTTCCCTTCAGTTGATACATTGCAATTCTTCCTTCTACATGAGAGGAATAATTCTATAGTTGGAAATATTTCCTCATGCCAAGCAACCATGTTTCGACATCTTCCTGCTTCTTATGTTCTCCATCAAACGTTGGAGGCTTAATCTTGTTCATTTCCCCCTTCAATTCATCCACTCCAGATCTCCTATGCTTTCTGGTAGGAGATGGGCTTGAACTACTGTGTGCCCTCCTCTTGGAGCGACCTTGGGAGTGATGATGGTGTCTACCAACACTCCTTGATATTCTTTTCCTCTCAAGGGGTCCATGACTCCACGTTTTTCTTGAATCACCCTCCTTATCCAACTTCTTTTCTATTCTCTCCAGACTCTTCATCAACTTTAAGTTGAATTCTCCCTATTGTTCCTTAGCTTTCATGATATTTTTTCTATATGTTCGGTGAGTTTGGGCATCTTTCTGCAATCTTTCAATGATTTTCATCATATTCCCTTCCTTATCTATCTCTTCTCCATGCCCATTGGGGTTTGACTTTTCAACTCCCAAATGAACATCCATTCCTTTTGCTTCATTCTCTGAACTGGAAKCATTCTGTGTCTCCTCCATTTCTTTGYAKTCAGTGGCAACTCTATTCRGTTCTGGCACTCGTTAAACTTCTGCAACACAATGTGCAGACAACCGAAATTTGTCAGGCCATTATTCCTTAACAAATTCCACAACATTCATAAACAAATCTGATTCAAGAAAACGTCCAATTTTCATTCTCTGTGATTCTTGTTCAATCAAGGATCCCCAYAGATTTCTTCTTTCTGAGATCTGCTTTGCTAATTTTTCAGGCACTAGCCCCTTTCTCTCAATTCCCAACCCACGCGACCACGGGTCGTGACCAAACGCTAGATCAATAAGCGCGTAATCGGGCCTTCGGCCTCCAGCTTCAGAAGATTTCCAAGCATAATACAACGATCACTCAGAGTTCTGAGTTACCGAACTCACACAGTAGGGTGGATCAATTCTCCACGTTTACTCAACATCCAATGACTGAAACTCGCTGTGGAACCTCAAGCGTCTAAGTTACGGTACTTCGGGACTTCAGAAGATTTCACATCTACATGCCCCGAACACTTCCACGTCACCTTAGGTGACGTCATTACCTTACATCACTTAACATTTTACCAATTGCGGGGGCATGCAATGGTGGTTTTAGAGTAACTCGCCTTTCATTCAACAATTCTCTTGACGTTGACACGTAACCCCTCAGTGAAACCACGGTTTGGATTGTGGGATCGGCTTGGATAATTATCTTCCGTGCAACTTGGGTCCCCGCAATGTCTCCTGGCTATTGATCTTGATGTATCGTGATCAACACCGCTATGAGTCCTTCGACCCTTAACTACGTTACATAAAATCGGGCCCCACTAACCCTGCTCACACAAGATGCCACATGGCGGAATACTAGCGACGTCATCTGGCCCCACCACGTCTACTCTTTTGCTTCGGAACTTCGGACTTTGGGAATTTGTGCAACGACACATCCCACTTTTCCCGACAACCGAACTCCCGAAATTACAATCTGCTCTTCTGCTTGATCCAATGTTCAAGCTCTTTTCTCCAGATCAACGGTGTAGATCTCCCTTGGGACTTTGTGGTTTCGAGTTTTGGGCTTTTATGCCTTCGTGCACCTGCTTCTCCCGATTGCCGAACTCTGAAGGGCTTCCAGGATAACCCTCCTGTACCTTCTCCAGATCTGATGGTCGTACTAAATTTCCCTTCCGTTCGAATAGATCCTATGGTTCCAACACCCCAAGTGTTGAGCACTCTCTCTCTGTGGTCAAATACCACGCCGACTGCGGTTTTATTCTACTGCTACTCCTCTTAAGCTTCGTAACATGACCAAAGTAACCCCTTGGCACTTAGAAACAATCTAAGGTTCGAAATTGGTTCCTTCGAACACCATTTCCACTTGAAACCTTGGGTCCAAAGACCACCTATCTGGCACATCCAGGCTCAACGTTGAAAACATGGCTCTGATACCATATTGTAATGTCCCCGAACATCAACCCACTTGCCTTGAAACACTACTTCACGAAAAACATTCTCATACTTAAATATATAACATGCATTATTTATAAAGAATAAGCATTAAATCAAATTAAGACATTTGACATGGATTTACTGCTGTCATACACACTTAAACAAAATTAACAACAATTCAAACTAGCAATAGAATACATGATAATATTACACGTATCACAGAGCATGTATTTTAATTAAGTACATAGTTAAAACACATAATAATACTTATCTTTGAAACTGTAATACACCGCCAACTGCATGCAGACCTTCCACGAACCTCCCATCCTTAGACCGCGCTGCTCATCACTCTCAGCAGTAGGTCACCCCCGAGCTGGGACTAAGCTCCACCGGGCAAGGGAATTCTAGGCTAGGCAAGGTCAACGAAAGACACACAATTTATGTACTCCATCAATTATGCGTTCCCTTTTACACACGTTGGGGCTGCATGTGTTGCCTCTCCCAAGACTTAGGATAAAAACATACCTTTCGCACCACTTTGGAATACTAATAAATTATTATTCCTAAGGACTTAATCCCTCAAGCTTAGCCCCTCTTCCTACCTCTCAGCCCCCTCTCCCTTACCCATACTATGGAATCTTATCCCCCCATCACTCTTTCGTCATGGTCGGTCGGCACGCAACGATGTTTATATATTATATTAATGATCTGCATAATTACATATACAAAATCACGCTCCTGGCCTTAACACTTAGGCTCTCCGGCCTAACAAACACATAAGCCCACCAGCTTATCAATACTCAGCTCACCAGCCTACGAAACATGATTACAATTCATAAACATGATTACAATTCATAATATAACTGGGGCACTACCGGGGGATATTACAACCATAGTAGCAAAAGGTTTGTCACACATGGCACTCCCATGTGGACTTCTAGACGCTAGTCCCTCTAGGAACACTTAGGGTCAACTCCCCATAGTGTGTGACGTCAAGTGTCAACTCCCTTGACATGTGCTCATGTGCTCTCCACATGGGATGTTGGGATATAAGCCCAAATGCACTTATCCCTTCTCGAATAAGTGTCCTCACAGATCAAATCAACTCAATTCACAGAGGAGTACGATCTGGAGAAAGTTTGTCACACATGGCACTCCCATGTGGACTTCTAGAGGCTACTCCCTCTAGGAGCACTTAGGTCCAACACCCCATAGTGTGTGACGTCAAGGGTCAACTCCCTTGACATATCCTCATGTGCTCTCCACATGGGACGTTGGGATATAAGCCCAAATGCACTTATCCCTTCTCGAATAAGTGTCCTCATAGATCAACTCAACTCAATTAACAGAGGAGTACAATCTGGAGAAATTTTGTCACACATGGCACTCCCATCTGGACTTCTAGAGGCTACACCCTCTAGAAACACTAGGGTCAACTCCCATAGTGTGTGATGTCAAGGGTAAACTCCCTTGACATGTCCTCATGTGCTCTCCACAAGGGACATTGGGATATAAGCCCAAACGCACTTATCCCTTCTCGGATAAGTGTCATCACAGATCAAATAAACTAAGTCACAGAGGAGTATGATCTGGAGAATGTCTCAGAAAGCTGTAAACATCAACACTCCCTCTCAGCGAGGGAGACATTCTCTGCCACACCAAGTTTGTCACGAAAGTACTTGAACTTCGTATTGGTTTGGTAAGAACATCAACAACCTGCTCATCTGTAGGAAGGTACAACACTAGTACTTCCTTCCTCTGCACCATGTCTCATATGTAATGGTACTTGATCTCAATGTGGTTCGATTTTTCATGAAACACTGGATTATCTAAGATATTCACACAACTTTGGTTACCATAATGAATAATGGTGGAATCCAACACATGTTTGGATAATTCTGCAAGGAGCTTGTGAAGCCACACTACTTCACGGACTGACATACTTAATGCAATTTACTTTTCTTCTACTGTGCTCAAAGCCACATAAGTCATTTTTCTGCTACACCAGGAAACCATGGAAGATCCCAAAGTGAAGCAACACTCGAAGGTTCTCTTTCTGTCCACTACGCTCCATGCCCAATCAGAGTCAATATATTCTTTCCATATCATATCAATACTAGAAGTATATCTCAGACCATGTCCAACTGTTCCTCCCAGGTATCTCAACACATGCTTCACAACAATCTAGTGTGTTTATCTCAGTTGACTCATAAACTGGTTAAGTGCACTCACTGCATAGCAAATATTTGGTTTGGAGTTAACCAGATACATCAATGATCCAATCAACTGTCTGCAAAGAGTCAGATCAATTTCGTCAGAATTGGAAAAAGACACACTTAGTTTCTTCAGATTCGTCACCATTGGTTTAGCTACAGGCTTCAAGTTCAACATCCCGAACTTCTTCAATATCTCAACTCTGTACTTCCTCTGAATCAAGAAGATCTCATCAGTTCTTTGCCACACCTCTAGTCTGAATAAGTAGTGCATCATACCAATGTCCTTCATCTCAAACTTAGAGGCCAATGCATACTTGCATTCAACAATAAGGCTCTCTATACCGGTGAGGAATAAATAATAAACGTAGAGGACCAAAATCAGGGACTCACCATTAACAGTCTTGTAGTACAGGATGGGATCAACAACACTTTTGCTGAAGCCCAAAAATCATCAGGTGTCCATCAATCCTTGCATACCAAGCTTGAGGTGGTTGCTTGAATCCATACAAGGACATATTCAACCTGCACACATGAGACTCCTTCTCATGTATCATGAAACCATTTAGCTACTCGATGTATACTTCTTCCTCAATCTCTCCATTGATAAAGGATGTATTTACATCCATCTGATGTACTCTCTAACCCATGGATGCTGCAGAGGAAATAATCATCCAGATAGAAGTGTATCGATCAACAAGAGAAAATGTCTCCTCATAATCTATTCCCTCCACCTGAGAGAATCCTCTAGCAACAAATCTCATTTTGTGCCTCTCGATGCTCCCATCAACTGTGTGCTTGATCTTTTAGATCCATTTGGAAGTCACTGCAAAATTCCCCTCAGGTCTCGGAACAATATCCCACACATCATTCTTCATGATGGATTGATACTCCTCCATCATGGCATCTCTCCATACTAGATGACTAGTTGCCTCCTAATAATAGGAAGGTTTAGAATCAATGATGTGGTTTATAGCTACAACATAGCACGAATATATCTGAGGTATCTTTCTCTCTCAAAAGGTACCATTTCTTCCCATCTCTCACTCAATCTGTCTCTGACCAGAGATGTAGATGCAATATTCCTTTGAAGACTCACTATACCCCACAAATGTACCCTTTCTACCTGAAGGGTGTAGCTTGATCCTTTTCTCCTTGGGTACATGAATGTATACTGAACACCCAAATATCTTGAAGTGTCCAACCTTAGGCTTCACTCTGGTGAAGGCCTCCTCGGAAGTCATTGATCTAGATTATTTTGAGAACGACATGAAGACAAAAATATAACCGATATATAAGAAGGAAATACACAAAGATAATGCGGAGAACACAAAAATATAATGAAAACCAACTTCTATTAATGAAAAAGAGAGAATCCATTGCATGCTTAAAGGGACTCCTTCACCTCAATTATATATGAGAGAGTGAGAGGAGAACAATTCCCATGATGCATGTGGGAAAAATTGGACTAGGTTTATAAAATTCCATAGGCATGTAAAACACTAGGACTTCCCAGGTGGTCACCCATTCGAGTACTACTCTAGACTGAGCATGCTTAACTGCGAAGTTATAATGGGATCTGCTGCATTAATGCTATGTTGTAGGCATGTACATAAGACACTAGGAAATCATTACATGATGTCTGTAATTAACAAATAAAGATGACATTACATTCCATTCCCCATCAAAAGGGTGAATATCATGGTTTATCAAAACCACAAGCTCAAAATGTTGATTCAGTGGAAAAGGTGGATGGCCACCAAGATCCATCTGGATCATTCCTCCCCCATTAGGAAGCAATGGTCCCCATTGCGTCAAGTTCCCATGGGATATGGGGATACTTCTGCTAAATATGAAGCTTGGTGCATTGCTTGCCTTGCTAAGGAAGTTGTCTTACTTAGCTTGTTGAAGGATGTCATGAACCTGTTGTTGGAGGGGCTGGATATGTTCAACTAATCTAGCTGCATTATCTACCTGAGTGTGGGAGGTATCTGTCGCTGAAGATGCATCATGAAGAGTATGAAGGGTTCTGTTATAACATTGCTTGACTGGGAAGTGTGGAGGCACCCTCGTAGGTGCAACAAGAACATGTTGGTTCTCTTCTACAGTCTTGTCGATCTGCTTCTGCTGGATAGAAAGGTCTTGGGATAAGGCTGTAGTGGTTGCAATGTCCTTCTGTTCCCCTTCTGATTGGATTTTTAAGAGGCTAAACTTTGCAGCATGAGAGATTACTTTGTGGCATTTTTTTGGTGGGACAATAGTCAAACTACCTCTGATATCCTATATAGCTGACCCCCCAGAGTAACAATGACGCTACGGGGTCTAGAATCATAAATAACATGATGCATCCATGCATATGGTTGTCCTAATAGAACATCACAGAATTCCAGTGGGGCAACATCACATAATACCTCATCCTTGAAGGGTTTGATGCCATAGGACAAGCGACACTGCTGGTTGACACAAAGATCTTGACCCTAGCGAAGCCACCTGATCTTATATGGCTGCGGGTGTGGTGTTGTTGGAAAATCCAACTGCTTGACAACCACTATTGAGATGAGGTTCTTTTGGCTTCCACTATCAATAATAAAATGCAGTGGGGCCCCCTTCACCCATATTTGTGAATGGAAGAGTCACTCCCCCTCCTCAAGATCCTCTTTTGGTTGGATCATTGCAGTTGCGACACTAGCAGTGGGTTCTGCATCAATGATCTGTCTCCTTTTATTATTTTCTAAATCAGGGTCCAAGATGGGGTTCAACTCTTTGTCTTTGAGCTCGGCCACCAATGACTGTATTGAGCGACATTCATAAGTGTTGTGCCAAGGGTTGTTGTGGAACTCACACCACTTTTCAGTGTCTTTCTTAGACTTCTCGTTACCCTTCTTTGCTTTCATCTGGGACTGACTCTCTTGAGGTTGGACTTCCTTGATCTGTCCTTCATTATGTGAGTTAGAGTTTCATTTTCCATGCTTCTCCCACTTACTCTGCTGCTTGAATTTCTGCTCAACTTTGATTGCATATCAATAAGCAACTCCTAGTGAGGAGATTTCAAAGAAATCCATCTCTGTTTGGATGTACTTGTGTAGACCACTGCGGTACTTCAAAACCAGGTTTCGCTCAGAGTCTTTGATACCCAATTTGAGCGCAAGGTATGAAATATGTTGGTGTACTTTGGCACCATCTGGTCTCTTTTTTGACGCAAAGTTGTCCATCTCATGTATTGATCATCATAGTTTTTGACAGGGTAGAACTCCTCCTTTAGGGCATATACAAAGGCTGCCCAAGTGGGTTCTCTCCCAAATAGTGTATATTCATCCACGGTGTACCTCTCCCAGTAACCTTCCCACCAAGCTCTGACATGGGGAAGGGATTTAAGGAGCATGAAGGTGATCTTTTCACTGTCGAATTTTTTTTGGACAAAGTAATAACCTTCTAGAAGATTCAACCATTTTTCTAGAGCATCTGCATTTATCTGGCCTTCAAATAAGGGGATATCAAAATTGACTTATACCTTGAAGGGTGTTGCACTTGCAAAATGGCTTCTTGTCAAAGATGCCTCAACCACTGCCATTGGTAGTCTTTGAAGGATCCGAGCAAAGTTGTCCATCATTTTTTTCCTTTGTCACACGAGGGCTTCCTTGAGAAACGTCTTGAAAGGATCTCCTGCTTTGTCATCTCTCTTTTCTTCTGCCATGGGAGGTCGCTTGGGCTGGCGAGAGAAGTTTTCCTCAAGAGAAACTAGCTCGAGACCCAAATCTCTATACCCTGACCTCATTGGGGACCTGCTCTAAGAAATGACAAGGAGCAACCTGCTCTGATACCACTGATCTGGATTATTTTGAGAATGACATGAAGACAAAAACATAACCGATATATAATAAGGAAATACACAAAGATAATGAGAAGAACACATAAATATAGTGAAAACCAACTTCTATTAATGAACAAGAGAGGAAAACACTGTAGAACACAAGCTGGCAGAATGAGTTAGCCTATCTCTGAAAAGAAAGAGATGTTGGCTATGCTTCATTCACAACAAGATTTACATCACACTCCATTGCATGATTAAAGGGCCTCCTTCACCTCAATTATATATGAGAGAGTGAGAGGAGAACAATTCCCATGATGCATTTGGGAAAAATTGGACCAGGTTTATAAAATTCCATAGGCATGTAAAACACTAGGACTTCTTGGGGTCACCCATCCTAGTACTACTCTAGCCTGAGCATGCTTAACTGCAGAGTTATAATGGGATTTGTTGCATTAATGCTATGTTGTAGGCATGTACATAAGACCACTAGGAAATCATTACATGATGTCTGTAATTAACAAATGAAGATGGCATTACATTCCATTCCTCATCAAAAGGGTGAATATCATGGTTTATCAAAACCACAAGCTCAAAATGGTGATTCAGTGGAAAA
Source organism: Picea mariana (assembly GCA_032191745.1). Lineage (NCBI taxonomy): Eukaryota > Viridiplantae > Streptophyta > Pinopsida > Pinales > Pinaceae > Picea > Picea mariana. The sequence continues at coordinate 220,386 of JASDQU010738313.1, forward strand.
GGTGGATGATCACCGAGATCCATCTGGATCAGTCATGTTCCTCAAGAAATTATGTTCTAAACATACACTACAGTCATGGATGCCTCTGCCCACATAAACATCGGTAAATGTTGATCATGAATCATCACCTTGAATATCTCAACAATAGATCTAGTCTTCCTCTCTGTGACCCCATTCTATTGAGAGTTGTGACGAATGGTGTACTCCCTCTTGATCCCTACCTCAAACATCTCTAGGACACATCGAGGTTCCCTCATGGAACCAATGTCCCCCAAGACATATCGAGGTTTCCTCGTGAAACAAATGTCTTGGTTCCTTCATCTTGTAATCCACTGATTACTCTGCAATCAACTAGTAACATACTACTACTACCATGCCATCAGTAGCTCAAATCATCCACCATATTCTTTTTGACTATGTTGCAATTAACCAATAGCACACAACTACTGCAATGTCGTCCAATAATACACAATTGTTTTCATGTCATAGTAGTACACAACTATTGTCTGGTGGTACACAACCACTGGCATAGTCTCATGACTACATAACAATCCACTAGTAGCACATAACTACTAGCATGTTGTCCAGTGGTACACAACCACTTCCATAGTCTCCATGACCATGTTGTGATGTTTCTCCTCTCCCAGTAGTCTTATTCACACCTAACCACCTTGCATGGCATAGGCAAGACTACGAACATAGCCTCATTCACACCTAGCCACCTCACATGACATAGGCAAGGCTAAGCTGCAAGTCTTATTCACACCTGGCGTGCTGATGTCTGACTTGAGAATGTTCTAGGTCAATGCTCCAGGTCCTCTTGACGAAAAATATGCAATAACAGAAGCAAGATTGTAATTTGTGACCACCTCTGTTTGATTTTATGTCAGAAAATATTTTAGTTGCATACGTTTTACTTACTGCAGTCGCTGGAAAGGCACCGTAATAAAATGCTTCAAATATCTGTATATCGTCCACAATGACCATGCTTATGCCTATCATGTCTTGGATTGCTATTTTCATGATATACCTCGATGTAGCTGAGACATTCGCCATACAGACTACAACATTTCCTTTCGCTTTTCTTGCATCTAAGGAATCTAGAAGACAATTGCTTGTGGCTACTGGATAACTGGACTTTCCAGGAATGCTTCCAACGTACACAAGCGAGTGCACGATTGAGTGGCTGAGATTCGTCATCCTTCACAAAATCAGCCTGATTGCTAGACCGAACTCCAATTGAGATGGATACAATATCCAATCCATCTTTAACCACATCATACTATGACGGGGGGTCAGGGACCCAAGTTGAAGAAGAGAATTCAAGCTCGAAGAATTCACACAACTAAAACACAAGAAGCAACTTTCTTTGAGGATCTTGGGCCCTCCTGTGAGGGAGTTAGCCCAATCCTGCTCTTATAGCATGTTGTTTTTCTTTATATGAGATATAATGGATATATTATTACAATGATGAGTGTTCCATATATAGGGAACATATGGTGACCATCCATGAAAGGATGCGTCCCTTGAATAATCGATAAGTATTTATTATTATCATTTACTTATTATATATGATATTTAATAATGAATAATTATATTATTAATTATTATTCTAAGAGAATGTCTTCCAAAACATCAACATTAGGTTCATCTCTTTTGCCTATGAATTTAGAATTTAATACAAAAGTTGAAAAATATAAATATTTTCCAAACTAAATATTGTATTTCATCATATACTTTGATATACTAGTTTAGTAACACAATATTAATTATAATGTTATATAATTTTTTTATAAATCAACTATTAAAATATTTATAATTTAAAAATTAATATATTTTAAATTTTTATGAATTTTTTTTTAATCCTAAATTGTATTTATAATTTTTTTTATTATTATTATTAATATGTTGCACTCTTATAGACTCCTTTTTATATCTGGCATGTAAATATTCAATCTTTCTTTCTTTTATGATTTTTGTTTGTATAATATGAATTATGATATAAATAATAACTTAAATAACATATAAACAATAACATGAAAATTAAATTATTCAATCCATGAAAATTAAATTATTTTTATTCAATATATAACACATGAAAATTGAATTATTCAATATACACCTCATTGAATTATAAAAGTGCACATCCTTAGAAGTTATGTAAAATTAAGTTATTCACTATACACCTCATTGAATTACAAAAGTGCACATCCTTACAAGTTATGTAAAATTAAGCAATCACTTAATCATAATCAAATCTTTTTAAATTTGTAATTAAGCAACCACTTAATCATAATCAAGTACTCTCAAATTTTTCTAATTTTAAACAAATATGTATTAGAATTGGTTAGGTGACGTCAACCAAAAACTTATGTAAATTAAAAAAACAATTATATAAAATTATTTATCATTTAAAAAATTAATTTATAAATCCACTTAATACATAAATATAAAAATCCATTTCCGTGGAAGATACTTTAAATTTGACCTCTTCAAAATTTAGAGATCTGAATAAATCCGATGAAGTTAATTGCGAATAGTACAGTTATTGATGGTTCGCACTTTTTCATTTACAACTGTAAATAGAAGTATGCATAGTAGATAAAGTTTGTCCTTAACTCTTTTAATCAAAAATTTCCTCGAGAAAAAATTAACAGCTATACTCACCCTCCTCCCTGGTATGCATAGTAGATAAAGTTTGTCCTTTCACTTTCTTAATCAATTTTTTGTCGAGAAAAAAATACTCGCCCTCCTCCCTGGTAAGAGCCGGGGAAGAGCCGGGGAAGCAGTATTTTTAATATTGTTTTGATTTTGGAAATATATGGTTTTGTCTAATTGTTTTATTTAGAATTGGAGGATATAAATTTGTACGAAATTATTATTTTTTATTGTTTAAAATCTATTTTTGAATGTAGAAATGGATAAAGTATGTTGAAAAATCTCTTTCTTGATTTAACAATTTCTCGTTCTATTTTAGGTAAACGTCCCCTAAAAATATTGTTGAAAAGAGTCATTTCTTAAAACTGTGAGATTAAGGCTTTAATAAATTGTTGGATTTGTAGATTAGAGTGGTTAAATTTGTATAATTCAAATATTTCAAATTTTTTTTAAGACCCTGAATTCATTTATACATTCATGCATTCAGAAATACAATTTAAACAATAAACAATTGCAGTATTCAAATATTTCAAAAGATTTTCAGACACTAAATCTATTTATACATTTATATATACCTTTGTAGACTTTACCAATCAAATCGCTGAGCGAAAAGGGATCCCTTGTCCCACAAACAGATTATTATTATTATTATATTAAAAATACAATTTAAACAATAAACAATTACAATTTCAACCAAATTTAAAAAAAAAAATCAAAATATATATATTTTAAAAAAAACCCTACAATGTGAATGAATATGATGAAACCGACAGAATAGTGCACTCATTTATAGTTCAATATTCATTTATGACTGGAAACGAAAGCATGCATTGTGGATAAGGTATGTACTTTTCTCTTACGGCTGAGATTAACTACCGACCTTTTTGACTAAATAATGAGGTTAGGAGTTTGTATTTGTATTCCCGTAGCAATGTGCTTGGGTTTGCGTGTGATTGTACTCTCTCGTTTGTTTGCAGTTTGTTTTCTTTAGGTTGGCATTTTTATACTCAATTTTTTGTTCGTGTTTTTCCATGCTGCCCTTAAATTTCCCTTCATAAAAGTTTTGATCTTAAAAACAAGAATCTGAATTCAGTACATTTAATTGTTTGAATTGTGAATAGTGTATTTTAAATGTTTTATTTATTTTTTAAATTTTTTTGTTTGATTTTATTTGAAATTTGGTGAGAAATGATTGGATCTGTAAAGTTGAGTGGTTAAGTTTGTATAATTATGTCGAAAAGCTTACACTTATTGACAATGGACAGATTTAATAGGGGTTTAGTGCTTAATAAGTTTTCTATGGACATGATTAAATATCGCTGGAATATTCTTAGTGGTCACACAAAATAAATGCATTAACTTCCTAGCTATTATAAAGATATCCGTTTATGTGTTTACTTTTTTACATTTACCTAATCATATTTAAAAAATTACTTTGATAGCTAACTGATTGCCACTTAAGTGATTAACAGAAATTATAATATTAACACCAGATAAATGAAACTCAACAGTTTATTTGTGAATCAATAATAAAATTTAATATATTCTTTTAAAGATTGGTTTCATCTTATCAACCTTTCTGCATTCACCAGCAACTAATATTCAGCTACTGTGCTAATTAGAGTACTTCAAAAAATTTTCAACACACTGTTTTCATTTATACATTCAAAAATACAATTTAAACCCAAAAAAAACGATTCTGTACAAATTTAATCATCAAATTTTGTTAAAAAACAAAGTTAGCCAACACGATGGTGAATGGATATACTCATCGGAGGGCTAAATCGTATTTTGAACTCGAAGGTTTCTGTAGCACATAGAGTGTCGGTGAAGCATGTCCAGGGTTCGTCATAGTTGATGAGGCGTGGAGGAAAGCCTTCTCTTTATAACTTATGGCGGTTTTGGGCGGTGTGACAGGGCTTAAATTTAGTCACCGTGACTCCTCCACAATTAGCTATGACAGATTTAGATAGGAGATGACACAAGGAATGCGTAATTGTTGGCTGTCTGATGGAATGAAGTGGTGGCTCTTAGCTGTACTGAAGAAAGAAGAGAAAGATGGCAAACAGACTCATGAATGAGAAGGCTCACAGGTCCAGGCACAGGCGTGCACTTTCTTCATCACCATGATTTTTATTTCTTGTATGGCCTCATGGCCGTTTAGGTCCACAAGAAATAATTATATTGGCCACCATAATTGCTTCTTCCATATTCGCTTTCGATTGCTTAAGTTTTAGCCTTATGTGGGTCACTTCAATTGAATTAGCTTTCTATCTACGGCGACTTTTATGGCAGTTAAAGGCCCTTTCGGGTGATCCAGATAGTGTATATATACCATCAGAAACAGAACAACAGAACGAATGATTACAGAATATCATGACCTTGTGTAATACTGCAATGGTTGTATTGATTTTCAAAGTTATTTAATGCTTATGATGTCTCACAGCTCTTTTTTTTCTGAGCTTGTGAGCTCAGAGTGTGTTAGATTGCAATAATGTGGGGGGCGGTAGGCATTGACTAATATGCGTGCTTGAATGCACAGATGAATAGTGTGATCCACTTATAAGCTCATAAGTACATGAACCGATTCTTAGGCTACAAGCCTGTTTTTCAGTTTTCTGTTGCAGAATGCTGTCTTTGTATAGAGTTATGATTCTATAGACAAAAATATCTCTTTGGGTGTTATGGATCATAGCTTCAAAATAAATCTACTGCTCGCGGTCTCTGCCATTGCCGTAGTTTTGATCTCAATTCAGCTGGCGCCTCGATCCAATGTGGGTAGAAGCCCAACCAGTCCAATCAGCTACATTGGCAGTAAAGCTATACAGGTCTTGGATTCAACGATGAGTTCTGTGCCATTTGTGAGGATAGTATTCAGAAGACACCATAGGAAGAGACATAAAACCATATGCGAAGACAAACTTCCACCCAACCTTCATATGTTGGATGGAGATTCCTGCCGGGTTGTGATTGTGGATCAGGATGGCTGTGGCAATTATACGACTGTGCAGAGTGCTGTAAATGCAGTGCCGGACCATAGTTCCAACCGCACATGTATAGTCATCAATGCTGGTGTCTACAAGTAAGTAGCTTTTAAATTCATGGAGCAGAGCAAATGGGTCATTAGGAATTATAGACTAGTTGCAGATTTGTAAAGCCTGGAGAGGAATTTTAAAACATGGGTTAAATTGGTGTTGAGACCAGAGCAAATGGGTCATTAGAAATTATAGACTAGTTGCAGATTTGTAAAGCCTGGAGAGGAATTTAAAAAAATGGGTTAAATTGGTGTTGAGGTGTGTTTTTTTCAGCTAAGTTCAATTTCAGTGACATCAGTAACATGTTGAGCTTTTAAATGAGCAAAGTATAGAAAAAACTAGTTTTTTATAAAATTTGGTTTACCCATGATGCTATCCTTTAAATTAGGGAAAGTGTCTGATAAGTTAAAGTTAAGTAATGAAATTCTGTTGAGAATGATAAGTAAAGTGATTTACAATGATAGAAAAAAAATAGTTAAATTTTTTAGTAGAAAATTACAATTTCATTTTATTATGTAAATTTTGTATTTCAAAATGAATGCATCAAACTAAAACTTCACAAGAAAAAATATTTTTTTTTTGGTCAATAGCTAAAGTTTATGTAACTTTGGATCATATTTGCCAAAAATCCTGTCAAAAATTATTGGAACTCTATATTGATTTAAATGATCTAGCAAATGCCAAGAGTCTTTTAGTATGCTAAAACTATTTATATAACAAAAAAAAAGTAATTTCACCAAAATCTTTTTTGAACCCAGTCTGGTGAAAAATATCAAAAGTTCGACAAAACCATTAACATTATGTAGTTAATAAGGGTCCTCTGTATTACTGGATCAATGGGCTTTCTTAAGTTCTGTTGAATATCATACTCTCACCTGATAACACAAGTCGTATGATGATATGCAGAGAAAAAGTTTCTATTCCGGAAACAAAATCCAACATCACCTTCCAAGGACAGAGCTACCTCAACACCTCAATAGCATGGAACGATACAGCCAACTCATCTCATGGCACTTTTTACTGCGCGTCTGTGACAATCTTCGCCGCGAATTTTATAGCCAGGAACATAAGTTTTCAGGTGAGAATCGGATTAATATCAATATTTATTTGACTGGTGGAAAAATCTTTACTTTTCCTTTGTCATTGGATGATGAATCTATGCCAGTTTAATTCTGTTCTTCAAATAAAGATTGTGGTGCACACAGAACACGGCACCTCCTGCAAATCCAGGTGACATTGGCGGTCAGGCAGTGGCACTGAGGATCTCAGGCGACCAGGCTACCTTCTATGGATGCGGATTCTATGGTGCACAGGATACCCTTCATGACGATAATGGGAGACACTACTTCAAGGAATGTTTCATTCAGGGATCCATAGACTTCATATTCGGCAATGCAAGATCGCTCTACCAGGTTCCCAAAACAATTCCCCTTTGCAAAGATAAATTGCATTACACAGTCTTAATATTCTTGAGTAGCATAGAATTTTTTTTGTGGGGTTAAGGGTACTGCCTCAAAATTAATTTGTAGGACTGCCAATTGGATTCTAATTTGCAGGACTGCCAACTGAGTTCTATAGCAAAACCTGTGACAAGCGGACTTAGTACTCTCGTAACCGGTGCCATAACAGCCCATGGAAGGCAATCTGCCCAGGAAAACACTGGTTTTTCCTTTGTGAATTGCAGCATTGGCGGAACGGGAAAGATCTGGCTGGGCAGAGCGTGGGGTCCTTACTCTCTCGTGGTCTTCTCCAACACTTACATGTCGGATATCATTGCTCCTGAAGGCTGGAATGACTGGAACGACCCCAGCAGACAAAAGTAATTATGAATCCCATTTCTCTCTTTCCCCTCGCATCACTTGATTTCAGTTCTGATAATGGCGTTTTTTGGCCCACAGGACGGTATTCTATGGGCAATATCGATGCTCAGGCCCTGGTGCAAACCAGACACTGAGAGTGCCATACGCACAAGTGCTTAACCAAACACAGGTAGCCCCATTCCTCAACGTCTCTTATATTGATGGAGACAAATGGATTAGTCTTCCTTCGCATCACAATTCCTCCAAACCTCCAAGGAAACATCACCGTAAACATCACCATAAACGCAGCGAGCTCAACCTTCCCCATTTGGAAGAACATTTCATCAACGTTGATTAACTTATATAGCCATGGTTTGTCTGAACGATCATCAAAAGTTTATCCAGTTCAAGCAAAATTTGCTCATGTGGTTTCTCAATGATGGTTTCTCAATGAAAATATCATGTTGCTCCATTTGCTTTGTCAAATCACTGATATAAAATTACATAATTGTGAAAGGAATTATTCTTTCCCATTTTCCACTTTGAACCGTAAGGTTTCCACATCCAATGAATAAAACATCAAGAGTTCATTGTTCATTGTCTTTTGTCTTTTGCTGTAGAACCAGCGACCATCACATATTATTATTGATTTTTTTTTTTTTTTTTTAATTATGATAAGTTGAATTGGTGATAAGATGGTGTTACTTAATATATAATCAACTCAGTTTTATTGTCTACTCCAGCAAATGCTTTTAAAAATAATTCGATAATAATAAATTAAATTTATAGAAGTAATAAAGACATACATATCTAATTAATCCATAATTCATTTCATTTTGTAATTTCACAAATAAGAAATAAATCAAAATAAACATATCAATAAAGATTTTTGAAATTTCTCTGATGGGTGCCTAGTAGCGGAAGGAGGCCACCCAAGGCTCCCATGAATTCAGTCATAAATATGACGAGCCGCCATTCCTCACCTCAATCTTGAATGGAGGGCGACCTTAATAACTCGCAGAGGAAGGGAGAACAGCTCCCTTGCGTCACTTTAATAGCGGTCTTGTGGATTAATGGTAGGAGGCAGGTGAGTACAACAGTCATGTCCGCCCCTTGGATATCTATCATGCTCAGGCCTAGCTTGCACTATTTTGCCTCCGAGCTCCGTCACCTTGTTCGTTCCGGGAATTGGGTTATTGCACAGTGGGTTCTCCTAGCTGTAATTCAGTGGATTCTTCGCCCCCCTGGCTCAACCATGCCGAGAGAGAGGGGAAAGCCTAGGCGGGGACCTGCCTAGTATAGTTATGTAGCCAGGCAGAGACGCTTGCAGAATCTGGAACAGACCCTGTCCATTGCTAGGACTCAGCGCACCGCAAGGCCACATACTCCACCAATGGCCTACATCGAGGAGGAATTCCCGGAGGAACCTATCCAAGTTCCATCAGAATCCCTCCTCTACACGGTCCCAGACGATAGCTTGCGCCCCCACACTAGAAAAGATGATACAGGTACTAAGGTTGCCATGGAAGGCGTCACTTGCGTTGTTCAGGAGGAAGGAATTCCTCCAGATGGCTCCAACCGCTTACATCCAGGGTAACACCAGTGAAGCAGTTGCAGGAGTTGAGGCAGACAAGGATGAAGCCACCAACACTACGCAAGAGAATTTCCCCATCTCGGCGCCTCCACCGCTGAATGAAATTCCAGAATATGACCCAACCCCCCTAGCCTCTTCAACCCGGAGTAACTGGAGCTCATTTTTTATCTTAGAAGCTACATGGCAGACCAGCTTCATCGGGACACCCTTATCAACAATCAGATTGATATGTTGTTCGACGCATTCTTGAATGCACTGACCAAGTAGTGATGCCCGACCTGTGCGCAACCCTTCGTGCTACAACCCCGCAACGACACTATTCTTGGAGCTTCAGACGACATATCCCATGGTGTGCAGAACTCGACCAATGATTAGTTTCGTGCAATCCTTTGAGCTCCACCAGCACAGTGATGGTGCTTCCTTCTTGTTATCCTGCGCTAGTACTCTGCACATTTCCTGTCTAGTTTTCTTTTTTCAGAAGTTGTTAGTTTGTTCTAGCTTGCAAAGACAACTCTGTCAAGATAATCATCTGCCACCTGCTCTGGTTTCCAATTGGCAGGGCATGTGGCCGATGCCTTTTTTGACCGAAAGTATAATATGCGACCACTTGTTCCGGTTTCCTCTAGTTTGGCGGAACAAGTGGCAGGCCGATAACATGTATATATTTTGTACAATGACACCACAATAATTTGATTTACCTTTTTTTTATTTATAAAAAAAATAAAATAAAGATTTTTGAAATTAAATTCATTATATTTATATAATTGACTTAGTCAAATATCTTATAAATTAAAATGTAAGTTAAATGATTCAAACAAATATATTAGCAAAAATTTTATTTTAATTTTAAAAAATAATTTTGATTTTTTAAATAAATTTATATTAAAATAATACTTAATATTTTATTGGAAAATAAAATTATCCATAATTTAAATTATGGGATGAAATAAATAATTTATATTAAATTAAAAAAATTATAACTTTATAAAGATTATGAAACACAATTAAAAAAGAAATTAAATAAAATATAAATAAACATATTAAATGTAAAGATTAAATAATCCCATCTAACATCTAAAAGAATTGTTAAAAATAAAATCGTTTAAGAATTTAGTTTATAAGAGATTTTCCATGTCCCTAATGATATTAGGCAATACTCTCTTGAAATATGATTTAGTTGTAAATTGAATGTTTAATAAGTATGCTTCCCTCGTTAAAGTGGTAGATGTAGTATGAAGTTTTCAAATACTTTTTGAAAATTTAGATGCTTCTTCTATTAATATATAATATATTAATAAGTTTTTAAAAGAAAAATTAGATGCTTCTCTTAGATAATATATTAATAAGTCTTCAAAAATAAATTATTTAAGTTTATTATAATATAATTTAGTAATGAATGGAACATACATTAAAGAAAAAGGGAATTTGGGAGGTTGAAAATGAGGTTATGTGCTAACCTTAGCTTTAGGTTATTGAGGTTAGTCATAGTTCACATTTGGTGGGTAGAAACTCTCCCCCTTCGTAGTTAGGTTTTCATTTGGTCGATTTTCGGTAGAGCATGATTTTTTTGGGATTTATGGACCAAGCAGATGAACAAATGATATGGTCACTACTAGTTGTCCACTCCTTTGAGACCCTCCCAGAATCAAGATTCACAGCCGTAGACATGGGGGAAGTTCTAGGTTTGTTGGTTCTCCTCTCGTTCCTCGCTTCGAGGCTAGCAACTTTCTTGCGAGTGGGGATACTTCCATAGATCCTGCTCATACTTATTATGGTTCGGGTCTTGGGGCAGAGTCCAAGACTACTCCTTCGGTCCGTTCCTACTCCCCCCTTGGGAATCTAGCAGGGGTTCTACCTTTTGGCTTGTGGTCTACAGAATGGAACTCAGAAGTGACGTATGTGCCTAGGGAGTTTCTTGAAGGTTTGTTCCCCATAAACCCTAACTTCACATATCCCTAGGGTTTCTAGATTTAGTGAAGGTAGCTTCAGCTGGGCTGACCCCCCACGCCTTTGTTGGGATCCTCACATTAATTCCAATGCGATTGTTCCAGCCTGACCAACGTCTAGTTTAGACTCAAGTAAGAGTACCTCTTCGAGCCCTGCAAATTACATCGTTTCTCCCTATTTGTCATCGACCCAGCTTCCTAGTGCGGAGGATTTGGTTCAGGACACATACCATCATGCCACAAAATAAACAAATTGAGATACATCACTGATTAATGATGCCCCAGAGGAGGGAAAAATCTTCCCCCAATTAAGTAGAGAAAACATTCTTACATAAAGTCGGTTGGTCACACATTTAAATTGGCGTTGGCCGATGAGATTATGTCGCCTCAGGTTGTGGAGATGGCAGATACGACTATGGTAGGCCCTGCGAATGGGTGTCATTTTGGAATCAAAACCCTTAGGGAATGGGTAGCAAGCTCCTGGTCAAGCTCCTTGGATCGACTGCCTATGGTCCAAACCCTAGCAAAAGTTTGGTTTATGCTAAGTTTCAAGAAATATGAGGATGCATATTGGGTTCTAAAAGCTTCGTGGTGTGTTGACTCCTCGTCGGTTATGCTCAAAAGATGGACTCCGCTCTTTGACACCAACCGTGAAAGAGTGGATGAGCTTCCTATCTAGGTATGTATGCTCAGTCTTCCTACTGAACTCTGGTCTATGAAAGGATTTCGTTATCTAGGGAATGCCATTGGAGCATTCATGGATGCCGACATGTCTTTCCTCTCGACGAGAAAAAATGTTTGTTGCTCGTATTCTTGTCTCCCTGAACATTATAAGGGGACTAGCAAAGGAAATCAAATTTTCTTGGGGAGATAAAGCATATATGCAAAAGTTGGATTACGAGGGAATCCCCTTCAAATGTCGAAGATGTCACAAACATTGACACATAGCCAATGATTGCAATCTTCCATTGCACAGTAAAGGGAGAGGCCCCACTTCACGATCACAAAAGAAGAGGGGGTGTCACAGATTGAGGAAAATTCTTCAACACCCACAATGAAACAGGCTTGAGCGTTATCACATTCATAGGACTCTCATGAACATGAGATCATGGATGGACAAAACATCCATGATCTTGATAGAAGAGTGCCACCTAATCTCTTCATCCATGATCTTGATAGAAGACATCCGAATTTTGGAGGTATGTCAGCCACCACTATGTCCATCACCATCGTCTTCATTGATGCTTGGGTCAAGGTTACAGCCAGATCCTTGATCATCCCAAGGCATTTGACTTTTCGAGAGTCAAAGGAGAAAAGGTCATGATAAGACTTGGTGATCTCCAACCCAAGCTCATCCATGACAGCCTTGGGCATCAAGTTGTGTGAAGCACCGGAGTCCAACAAACAATTGTGCACCGTTTTTTCATGAATATTTAACGAGATGTAGAAGGGAGGATAGCTTTCATCCCTGTCTTCTACTATTTGACCCAGGGTGATGGTAGCTTTGTCATCATAAATGTTGAGGATATCAGCAGATTGAGATACTGACTGAGGATCTAAATTTTTGAGGATATCTCTTTTAAACATCTCATTTTTCATCAGCTCAACAAGAGGAATTGGAATCTTGATATTTTGTAATTCAGCTTTGAAATTAAAAGAGTAAGGAGCCTTATCAGTCGATTTATCAGAAATTTTTACCTGACTTGAAGAGGCTTCCTGATTCTTCTGCTGTTCAACCGGAGGCTGCCTTTCTGGAGTTTGCTGACTGACAGGAGCAACAATCTTCTTGGGAGGAGATGGTATTTTCTCCTTCGAAGACTTTGCTGGCTGATCTTGTGATGAATGGTCTGTTTGTTTGACAGGAGCAATAGTCTCTGCAGAAGAAGCTGATGCATCTGCTTGAGCAGCCTTAGACTTAGATCGAAGGTTGTATCTGTTCTTATCCTCTGCTGTAAAGATGCCATCACCGAGGAGATCATCTTCTTCTTGTTCAGTCATTAACGATTGCTGATAATCTTGTTGTGTGAGATAAGATGTCCCTGTATCATCTCCAACACAATGAATGTCGCCTTCACCATCCTCTTGACCTTCGCCATTATCTTCGTCCATGACTACATTCTGTAGAGGGACTTTTACCCTCTGATCTTCATTAGAATTCCTATCTCTTTGCAAAATCTGAGTTTGTGGATTGATTCTTCTATAGGGAAAGGCATTTGGATTTCTAGGGGCAAAAGTATTTGACTCTTTTGCTTTTGCTGGTGGCTAGTTTTGGACTTTTAGCTTTGACATTTCTGATGTTAGGCTATCCAACATTTTAGCCATTTTTCCATTTGACTGTTAGAAGAAGAAGAAGACTCGACAACAAATTTCTTCTTTTTAGCCCTCCCTTTGAGCTTCTAAGAGGCTGTGATGTTCGATTCAACTTCAAGAACAACATCTTGCATTAAAGCAAGCATGGCTGACCGTCTTTCTCTAAAGATAAGACATAACTCTGCATCAAAGGCCGTGGAAAACATGATTTTTGCTGATGCATCACTTGGTTTGATCTCCGCAGGGATCTTACCAAACATTTTGTTGAATCTTTTAATAAAGTCTGAAACTGATTCTCCATCTCCTCTCTTTAGATTTCCAAATTCTGTAATGTAATACAACAGGTCTCTTCTTTCTCCCCAATGCTTTAAGAATGCTGCATCCAATTGTTCAATGCCAGTGATTGAATTTGCTGGCAGCTCTTTAAACCATTTTCGGGCTTGGCCATCCAGGCTCTGGACGAAGACTCTAGTCCACACATCCTCCTCTGAGATATTTATGTTTTCTGCATAAGCATAAAATGCCTCAATGTGTTCTTCAGCTGTGTATTCCCCTGCTCCTGTAAACTTCGGCATGTATTTCTGGTAATCACCAGTTGGCATGGCAGACAGGGGGTTTGGCAAGACAAGAGGTGCATATCTGTTTGCCAAGATTTGTTCCATTCTAGTCATAGGGGAAACCATGACAACCTTGGTGATAGATGTAGATGAGGAGCTCGTAGGAGACAATGGAGGGGATAGGTAATTCAGAGGAGATGAGGGAGGAGATAAATTACCTAAGTTGGAAATGAATGACTGTCTCACTTCACTCTGAACAACAGTTTCAGAAGTTGATGGGAAATAGGAGGCTTTATAAAACTGGCTGAGCAATGAAGCTAGGTTTTCTTCACCCTTAGAGGATAGATCTTGAAGAATTTCCTCAAGGAAAGGCAGATTTGTATAAGTGTGCAGAACACCCTTTGAAGGTTTGCTAGGTGATGAATTAAAAGAAGATGGAGAGGAATGTTCTTTTGGATGCGATGAAATTTCAATCTCAAGGGCAGAATCAGTGATATTGGAAGAAAAAGATGGTTCTTCTACCCTAGCAGCTTGAGATGAACTTTTTATTTCTTTGGAATTTTGAATTTCAGCAGGGGTTTCAACCAAAAACTTTTCAGATATAGAAATATGAGTATCAATTGGAATACCTGAATCAATTGCAGCTGCAGATCCAGAGGCCTGTCTGTGCAATGCTTTGCCCTTGCTGATGATTTTTTCTGGATCAGGAACTGATGTCGTCAATGGGCCTTCTGGGTTTGCCCTGGTGTGAGCTCTTTTGGGAGCCACTTCATCAATGGAGTCGCCAGATAGAAAATGTACAACCAAGTGGTGTCCAGGATTTGTCTATCATCAAAGCTGGATCTATGTCGTCTCCCAGAGAAGATGAGCTTCGATCTCCTCTCACCGGCAACGACGCCAATTTGTTATCCCTCCAAGAAACCCTTTTTGGTTGCAGACCAAAGGTGCTTGGTAACTTAAGAAATGAATGTTTTTGTATTTTGTGAATGTGGATCAATGTGACAACTCAATATAGCTTATGGCATTCAAACATGAAA
>JASDQU010738313.1:253463-278912 GCA_032191745.1 Picea mariana
AGTTGGCTGAGGTGGCAGAATACCCTGTTTTTTAGTTCAAATGAAATTGTCCATATACCTTTGAAATAATACCTTTCTTCATCATATATCAAAAATGACCGCTGAACTGGATCTGATAATTCATTAGATAAGCATTGGAAAAGGTTCCAAATCTTTTCGTATCAAAAATCCCTGATCTGTGCAAAAACTTATTCAAATTCTGGACACACAGACTTTTGGTGGTTGACTGGAACAATTTCTAGGTGAATTATCCACCGAAAGCGCCTGTTTCGGTAGTTAATGAGCACAGTATGGCTCGCCTAAACCACTGAATGTTGCACTTTGAAGACCTTTCAAAATTGAAAAAATGGCTGTTCTGAAACTTCTTTTAACACTCATACTTTTTGAGGTACTGTAGTCTTGATTCGAGAAGACCTTCGAACCTTTGATGATTGTGCAGGGGAATCTATTACATCTATTATGGTTGTGGCCAGATTGACCAAGGTGTCTAACCCGGTTTGTTCCTTCTCTGATGATTCAAACTTCTTTAGCTTGAGCCTTAGGACCCTTAGCTGCCTGTACAATTTTATGTTCTCCCTGATCAACTCTCTATTTCTCCCTTTGATTGAATCATGTTTTTGTTTGAGAGTTTCATTCTCTTTGAATAGATCGGCAACCTTCTTTGTTAGATCTGCGTTTGCCTTTTTGATTACCCTCTCAAGTACTTCCATCTCATAGATCTCTCGCAAAAGATTATTTATCTTCTTAGTCTTACCTTTCTGAGGCCTGCTTGATGAAGCCTCTGCTTTTGAATTCCTGTGTGTTTCTGAAGGCTTTGATGGAGGTGTCTTGATTTTCAGTTTTACATCTTGTTTGATATCCAATTTGTCCTGTGCCTTTTCCATCTCTCCCTCTGAACCAGAGTCACTATAAGGCAGGTTGAGAGGGTTTTTCCCTGTCATAAGGTTTCTGTCTTCAAATTTTAACTTCCTCTTGGTTCCTCCCTRGCTGCTGGGTGTTKCCTTTATAGAATCCHTRGGYGTTRAAATCCCTTTCCTCCTCTTKTGATTAGTAGGATCRTTCCTMYTTYTGGACTTCTTTKCTTTTATCTCTGGAGGTTTTTCTGTCTGAAACTYGTTCCAGAACAAGAAGAAACTCCACTCTATTTGCTTTCTTTGAAGAGCTTGTTTGATGAGGAGGGTAATCAACCCTTGATGAGATATTCTGCTTGAAACTTTAGTGGGCTGAGCCTTTACCTGTTTTGCCATTTTAATCAGGGTCTTATGAAAGAAATAGGGTATGTTTAAGTGTTCCCTGCCTGTGAAGTGATTTAACAATTTGAAATGGTAGTACATCACCCTGTTATAACGCCCTTCACAGGTTATGTATACCAAAATCGCCTTCAACAATGTCTGCCATTTTAGTTCCAGATAGGACATGGGAATGTCTTTCTTCCATGTCAAAGTTTTATGGACTGGCAACAGATAGGACCTGAACTCAACATTTGAAGGTGAAGTGGTTTTGAACCAGCAATTCCCTGCCCTAGACAACCCTGTGTATTCGGCAATAGATGCCTCATCTATGATGAACTCCTCTCTGCCTATTTTGGCAATCCTGCCATCGTATGAGAGGGCAAATGCTTCAGCAATTTGTTGGTGGAAGGTTGTTAATTTCTCACAATATGAGAAAACGCCGACCTGTTTAAAGCATTCTGCAACCTCTGGATGTTCCTCAAAATATCACATGCCATCTGCTTCTGACCTTAATGCAGGACCAGATTTTGACATAACTGAAAGCGAACTGTATCTGAAACTATAGTCAACCAGGTATTCGGAAAACAGTGGTTCTAGGAACTAAGGATATGGTCGATGTCACTTACGAACAGACTGTGAAATAGTTTGACAGGGCATAGGATTTATAAATGCGCTAGAATATCGACCCACATTTAAATGACAGTCTGACAGGGAAAGCCGAAACTTAAAATTTTTCGGGGGAAAATGTATTTATGAAATTTTGACAGGAAAAAGCTTACAGACTTACCCGATAACCCAATCCGATTTCCTTGACTTGAAATGCTGGTTGAATTCAGAGACACCATGCCAATCGCCCGAGAAAGAGGGACCAAGATTTGAAAATCCCGATTTGCTGGAAAAATCGCGTGTTGATAGTTATCTTCAGCGATTTTCGGGCTCCATTATAACACTTTGATTTTTAAAATGAGCGAATGACTTGTCAATAATGATGAATGTATCTGCCACTAGGAAGGAGGGAAGCTCCGTGAAACCGTATCTGGCTATCACCGCTCGGCGCAGATTTGGAAATGATTATGTAGTGGATAATACGCAGGTGTTTGGAACCTTTCGGTTGAACCCCACGAACGAGCCTCACCTCCCACAACGCGAGCTTTCTGCGGTTTGAACTTCTCATCATTGCAATGAATTTTGACATCTGGCTCGTGTGAAAGCACGAGCCTTCTTTTTGCCCGTTCAAACCTTTTCGGTGCTTGCTTGCTTTTTGTATCGACCACTTATCTGACGAAACAAAACACTTTCGGTGGTTAATGAGCACGCTGGGGGCTCGCCCAAACCATCGAAACTTGCTGTTTTTCCAATTTCTTGACCGAACCAAAACCAAGAATTTTCTCAACTATAAAAAACACAAAAGCAGCTTAAGTATGCGACCAATAGCCAGGATATCCTCTACAAAGTTCAACCGAAAGAACGGTTTCACTTTGGGAGTTAACACAAGGGTCACTTCTCCTTTGAACAAAAGCCTTTCGATGAAGGTCTAAAGTAAGTGGGCTTTCACCTAAAACCAAATAACTACAAGAAGGAAGATTGGTCTTGGCTAATTGAAAAAATTGGAAAAGAGACTAAAGGCTTAGAGTTTTCGATGGTTGTCTAGAGTGGGAAGACTAATCTTGGTCAAATAAGTTTTGGAATCAATTTTGGTGTATTGGATATCTCTTGCTTGGATTCCCAAAGGTATTTTGGAAAAAGTAAGGTGTATATGCTTCAGATTCTTATGGGTAGGAACAAAGGATCACTTTGTCATTCCATGGGTTAAATGGGAAACCCTAACTGTTCCAAAATTATTAGGTGGGTGGGGACTAAAAAATATACACCTGTTCTCAAAGGCCCTTGTTGCAAAATCCAGTTGGAGACTGATCACCACAGAATGCCTTTGGAAAAAAGTAGTCTGATAGAAATATATCGGTCCTGACTCTGTAGAGGAATGGATCATAACGCCAACAAAGGAGACCTCAAACTACTCAACTATATGGAAAGCCCTGATCAAATCTTATCAAGTGGTAGGGGAGGGCCTA
Organism: Picea mariana; assembly: GCA_032191745.1. Taxonomy (NCBI): domain Eukaryota; kingdom Viridiplantae; phylum Streptophyta; class Pinopsida; order Pinales; family Pinaceae; genus Picea; species Picea mariana. Next base: position 256,768 of record JASDQU010738313.1, read on the forward strand.
ACAAGATGTGTTGGTAAAGGCACTCGAGTTAGCTTAGGTACTGAACCCTTGTTAGGTAGTGGCAGAAACCACATCCTACCCTGAGATATGATCGAACAACTTCACGAGCATGGGTATTATCATCTAGATCAGATCACATATATGAAAAAAACCACAGTGTGGGGTCAAGCCTAGAAGCATGCTGAGCAAGTTGGCTTGGGGGAGGCTTTTTATGGGATATGGTATTACTATATAAGAGATCTCAAAATAGGACACATCCAAATCATAGAAAGGGGGGACGAATTGGTTTGGAAACATTATCCCCATGGTGTATACACTCCAAAAGTAGGTTATACTCCAATCAACATTGATCTCCTCCACTAGGATCCCTCGTGGTGGTGGAAAGGGGCGTGGAAAGTAAAATACCCTTTAAAAGCTCGTATTTTCATGTGGCACCTAATAAAAAATAAAATCAATTTTGAAGCCCATATTTTTAGTCTAGGCTTGAAGGAAAACATACATGCATTAAATTTTTTTCATATCCATAACTATAAAGTGAATATTACTAAGTTTTTTTTATTTAAATAATTTTTGAAATAATATTTACGTGTAGTTTAGTCTTTGTTTTATAGTGATATTTTGAATAAATGTTATAAAAATATTTGCAATAAATTATGTGTTTGTAATAATGGAATAAAAATATTTACATTTTAATTTAATAATATTGAAAATTGGTACTTATTAATACCAAAAATTATAAATATAATTTTAATTTAAAGCTCTCTATTTTGGAAACTAGTTCCCAAGCTCCCATTTCCTTGATGTTGAAGCCCCCAAAAATCTCCCAAGTTCCAAAAATCATTCCCAACCAATTGGGGACGTTTCGTACCCGTTCCCAAGCTCCCGAAACATTGGGAATTAGTTTCACGATGCTATAGATGCTAGGAGTTCACATGCAACTATGCAATGCACTTAACTAGTAAAACAAATCAATCTTCAAAAATTATAAGTGTAAAAAAGTAAATGGGAGAGACAATAACGTTGTACATGTAGAATAAAACCTTTGTATGGATAATATAGAAAGAGAGAGAAATGTTCACGAGCCCCTTTGAGGGGCCAACCTCGAATTGAGAAGAGCTCCAATACAATGATAACACTTAAAAAACATTATATAGCCTTCTATCCCTCTAGGTCCATAAATAGTTTCACTACAAAAAACCCTAATTACTTGTGGTCTCATCATTAATGAGTACCAACCACATAATGGGCCTTATTTAATAAATATGACCCTTCTACATTGAGCAACTACATTAAATGACTGTAACACCCTAGTTTTGATCCCCTGATTTGTAAGGTAATTGTATATATATGATCAATGTTGAAAATCAAACAATATGGCTAAGGGCCAAGCTATGTAGATAAGTACATCAAAATTATTAATAAATACATCACTAGCTACAATACGAGAGGTACATGAACATGGGGTCTATGATTCCACAAGAGATGAATGTGAGAGGGGATTAAGGGGGGCTCAAAGGGGCCAAATCTAGAAAACATATTATTTTATTGTCACCCAGAGTTCCTTTACCTTATCTTATGTTAAAGGCATATCAACTTTGGAACACATGCTAAAGCAGTTGGGTGGGCTTCCTTGAGTGTTGAGTGGCAAGTTAAAAACATGCATACTTATTCCTTGTGTTTGAGGGAGCTATCCATCATTCTGTCCATCATTTTGAATCATTCGAACTGTAATTTGGAGAGAGCAACTTGCTGTTTAATCCCATAATAGAAGGCTTCTATGCTAGTTGTAAATTCATGCTAAAAGCTAGCCTCTATTGATTCCTATTTGTAACTGCCAAGAAATACATTTCCTTGCTAGTTTGTTGGATCCTAGGAAAGAGGTGAGATAGCTCAAGGAATTTCATTGTAGAGAAAGGGATCCACTTCTAGGGGTTGTGCAAGATGAAGAGGAAAGCGAGTTGGTGAGTTGGGATGGCTATGTGAGTAAGAAGACCATAGAATTTTGTGTATTGGGCTATGTGAAGGAACTACAACCAACCATAGGAGCTCATTTTTCCTTGTGGACTCATAGCCTCAGCTTGGGGGTGGTCTATTGTAGAAAAATCTAGTGCAACAAAGCTTACATTTGGGAGGAATGTCCCTTGTACAAATCCATTTAGTGAAACTTTATGATAAAGATAAGTGTCGTGGTGTTATATTTCTATGTATTTTACTATTTAAAATGTTGTGATTGTTATTTAATAATATGTTTCTATAGTTTTGTATGTTTCTATGTGAATTGTATGAGTTTGCTTCTCATACTACATGCATATTTGTATTTTATAACATGACATAAATATTATGGTATCAGAGCGATGCTTATTATGCTAAATCAGTGGGGAATTGAGGAATTTTCTAGGCACCCCACCATCCTAGGAAGACAATGGTTGGTTGGGTACGCTATAGATTGGTATTAAATCTTTGGTTCAAATGTTGCACCTACACAGGCTAGGAATAGAGTGTAGAGGCATAATTTGTAGTAAGCATGCAAACTATTTGGCAAATTTTCTTGAATGAAAATTTTGGGAAATTGGCCAGAATTGAAGTAATTTTTTTCTAGGTTACAAAGCCTAGGGAAAGCCCCAAAGTACTTCCCCTCATTTTGAGGATGGTACCCAAGGTAAACCCTATAATCTTTAGGAAATGAGGCCGATGAACAACATGGTTCAAATGCATTCTAATAATATACTCGTTAATAGCTCAACATGTCACTTGCAGAAATTGAACCTAGGCAGGGAGGATAACAATCGTTCCTCCCAACCACCCAAGCTAAACCCAATTGACAAATAGAAATGCAGTATTTGAGGCAAAGAAGGTTAAAAACCCACAAATTGGATACCTTCCAAGCATGCAAAGACATGAATTTCATTAAGTATGTGGTTGTAGAGTTGTCCATGGAGAAATTGAATAACTTGAGGAAAATTTGGGAAAACCCCAAAATTTTGAGCAAAATTAGGTTGAAATTGTCTTTATAATAATTGTAGTGAAGAATAATGGCATTAATTCAATAATTGTGGGGTGAACTGTAGTCTAGGAGCCTGAAAATGTCAAATTCATGGTAGCCTTGTGTAAACAAATTTTGGGAAAATTGATCTGTAAAATACCGTGGATATTCCACTAGACACTTCATCACAACAGATCTAATAAAATATTGAAATCTTTACTGTGAAGGTTAATTTTCTTTAGATCTCAGATTCTTTAATATTGTTTTTCTGCTTAAAACGTATGAAATATATGAAATGAGAGAAATAAATAAAATAAGTAATACAAATACCATCCAAAAATAAGCTCAAGATATGACCTGGGAAACCCAATATAAGAGAAAACCCAACTAGAAGGTGAGGTTTCTCTGCTCTCTTTTCTTCAAATGCAAGTACAAAGAAAGAGGCATTCTCTGTGAAGTTGACTTTGACATTGTGGCTTGTATGGCTGCTACATATTATCTCCTCTTATATTATGCTCAAAATAACACCACTATCAACTATTATGGCCAGCTATGGAACAATACATAATGCAAAAGAATGGAACCCCTTCTCCTCCTAGCAGCCATGTATTTAACATAGCCTGATAGCCATCTAGGGTTAGGGTATTGTATTCCTCAACCCTTAATTAGTGACCGGGTTTGGAACTTCTACAATGTTCTATAAAATCCACTACGTGGCTATACCCACATGTTTAAGTAATGGGGGGTTGATGTGGCATCCACTCGCACCATGGTGATCAATATGGTAGGTCAACTTGTAAGAGGCATAACTTTCACATATGAACTCTGATTGAGAAAATTATTGCACTGTTGGAAAGGTATCGGTTTGTAGAATATAGGTGATGGATCCATAGTAAGGTTTGGACAATAAAAAGTGTCATTTGATGCCTCAAATGGTTCCAAAATATTTTAGATGTGTTTTTGGACCCAAATTTCGAACCATCCACTAAAATGGCTCTGCAAGTTGATTCGTCCAATTTTTTCACCCATAAAGCATCGATATAAATGAAAAATAATATAATGATCCAATACATATCATACTCCAAATTTAGGGAGGCTTTTGGTCCCCAAAATATTTACTGAATGAGGTGAGGAAAAATTTCCTCTACCTTCTCCCTAGAGTACCACTTTTATTTTCCTGGAAGTTTTCCTTTCAATCCAATCTTCCAAAGGTCATGCTGAACTTGTATTGTAGTTCTTGACCACTTCTACAAAATTGTGTCCTCTTCCAACTTTGCCTGAGCATCTAGTGCTAATTCCTCTATGGAAGGTAAGACTTGCTCCTCCTCCCGATCCAACATGGAAGGCTCATAGAGTTTGAGATTCTCCAAATTCGCTACTAAGTAAATGCACATGTATGGGGGTAGACTGAGTCTGTAGGCGTGATCTCCCACCTTTTCCAATACATCAAAGGGACCATACTACAGAGCTTTGATCTTCTTACCAAGACCCTACAATCTTTCCTTATTCAACTATAACCATACTCTATCTCCCACTCTGAATTTTCTCTCTGTTCTATGCTGGTCAAGTCTAGCCTTGTACTTTTTCCGTGACTTCTTCAACATCTCATGTACTTGAAAATGGATCTACTTTATCTTCTCAACAATTTTTTCTATTTTTAATGCGTCTTCTGTGAGGTCCTCCCTCACTACCCCTTATTGTCCATATACAACATCTAAGGGTGAAGTTGGCAAATATCCAAAGCAAGTTTCAAAAGGTGACTTACCAGTAGAAGTGTGGATTGCTCTTGTATAAGGGTGTTGTATGTAGATCATATTTTCATCCTAGGTCTTTGGATACTTCTGATTGTAACCCCTCAAAATTTCACCAAAGTCTCGTTGACTACTTCTTTCTGCCCATCTATTTGTGGATGGAAAGTTGTAGATATATTCAATATAGTGTACATATTCTCCCACAATGTAGTCCAAAGTGTATTGAGAAACCTAGTATCCTTGTTTGAGATGATGCTCCTTGGTATCCCAAAGTGCACCCATAATTATTCAAAGAACATGTTTGCTGATTCCTATCCTCTTATGGTCCTCTTACAAGGCATGAGAATTCACATCTTATTGAACCTCTCAACTACCACAAATCGATAGTCATGTCCCTTCTTTATTGTTGGTAAACCTCCCATAAAATCCATGAAATACTTTCCGAAGGTCGAGTGGGTACATGTAAGGGATGATATAGACCTTCCTTCATGTTACTAGGATTGTTAGTACACCAAAGTATACATCCTCTAATATATCATGCTACATATTCTTGCATTCTATGCCAATACACATACCTCTGTAAGTTGGTAACTGTCTTCCCAACACCAAAATATCCTGCAACCTTGGAGGTGTGAGCCTCTTTGATAAGATACAATCGTTCACCTTTAGGGACATAGAGCTTGTCGATCTTGTAGAGTAAACCATTATGGAAATGATTTTCATCCTTGGTGTAACCTTCTTCTATATGAACTTGGTCGTGTAGCCGCTGAAACATCTCCTTGAAGTCCTCATCTTCTGTGTATGCCTCTTTGTATGCATCATGGGTAAAAGGCTCCATGTGCATCAAATTTCCCAAAGTTGCATGTCTTCTAACTTATTTGTGCTTACCTTCTTATACTTGATTACTAGTTGAAATTTTTGTAAGAACCCCATCCATTTGTAGTGTCCATCTTGTTGTAACTTACTTCAGGCCTACAAATACTGGAGCAACTGGTGATTTGTGTGGATGATGGTATCTTTGCCCATCATATAGTGCTTCTACTTTTTGACAAATTATACCAAGGCATATAGATCCTTGTTGTAGGTAGGGTAGTTGAGGACCGCCCCATGAAATAGTTTAGAATGATAGAAAACATGCCTTCCTCCTTGCATCAGAACTAATCCCATGGCATACCCAAGTCTTACATATGTCTCCTCTTTGAAGGGATTTTGCAATTTTGGTAATGCGATAATTGGTGCTTGAATGATCTTTCTTTTCATCTCATTAAAGGCATTATGTTGATTCTTCCCCCATTGGAAACTCTTACTGATCCCTATTATTGAGTGGAGTGGTGCATATACAAATGAAGCTATGAACTTACACAAGTATTGTGCTACCCCAACAAAGCTCCTAACTTCTACACAATTTGTAGGAACCGCCCATTTCATGATGGCCTCCATATTGGCGGGATCTATCTTGAGCTCACCTCCAATGATCACATACCCCATATAAACCAAATACTATTGAGCAAACTCTCATTTATTGAGATTGGATAGACATTGGTGCTTTTATAGGGTCTCTAACACCTGCATAAGATGTGATATGTGCTCCTCCCAGATAGCACTATAAACCAATATATCATCCAAATAGACAATAATAAATGAATCTAGATAAGGGTGTAAAACATCATTCATCAGTCTCATAAATGTAGTTGGTGCATTACATAAACCAAATGGCATGACCAACCATTCATACAAACCTTGCCTTGTCTTGAAGGAAATATTCCAAGTCTCTTCTGCCTTGACACATAGTTGGTGGTATCTTGATTTGAGATCCAAATTGGTGAAATATTTTGCATGCTGCAACTGATCAATCATATCACTGATCTTGGGAAGAGAGTGTTGATGTTTGATTGCAATCTTGTTTAATGCTCTGTAGTTGATACACATTTTCCAAGTCCCATCCTTATTTGGTACAATTATGATAGGTGACCCACAAGGTGAGGTGCTTGGTCGAATCACCCCCTTCTCCAACAACTGTTGCAACTTCTTCTTCACTTAATTTTCTTCTAGAACATATTATCTATACAATCCAATATTTGACAATGGGGAGTCTTGAAACAACTGTATTTTGTGCTCCACATCCCTCTGGGTGGCATTCCTTTAGGCTCATAGAACACTCCTTTGTATGCCTATAGAAAATCCTCCAACTAATGTTTCTACTCTTTAGTACACCCCTCCAGGGATGCATTTACTCTTATTGACGCACCATTAGACTAATTTTCTTTTGAGAAAAGTAAAACATATTTCCTGTTGGAACTAATCAACTTCTTAGCTTGGTTATCTCTTACCAGTGAGATATTTGACTTGCCTTTATGCGTGTTGATGATGTAGGAATTCCCATCCTTGATTAATCGATATTGTTTGGCTATTCATATGAAAAATTTCATCCCTCATATACATGTAGGGGATTCCAAAAACTACTCCACATATGTCAAGGGGTACTGCATCCAATTTCACTTCATCAATAAAATCAACACCTATAACAAATTTAATCTTACATTGTTTTTTTACCTTGATCTATGCATCCTTGTTTACCCATCCCAATGGATATGGGTTAGGATGATCATGAACCTCCAATCCAATCTTTCCGACTAGATCCATTGCTATGAGATAAGCCCGTGAATCAGATTCGAACAAAACATCAATCTTGGTCTTCTTGACCAGAATCTTGATGTGGAAGAGTTTGGTCATCTCCTTCTCTTCCTGGTGATGAAGGATACTCATATTCAACCCCTTATACATTGATGTGTAGACAATATTCTCATCCACATCCGATCTACTTTCAACCCAATTGCTCGAATCCGTGGCTAGAAGATTCCTTTTCTTTGCTTCCTTCTTGCGGTTCTTCAGGTTCAACTCTGGATGTGGTTTGCAGTAGTTTTACTCAGTGTGACCATCAATATTGCAATGGTTACAATGGTTGATAGGATCCTTACACTATTGTGTAGTGGCTACCATATTTTTATCCTTTCCCCCTTTTTCACTTCTTCTTCCCCTCCTTGGAAGCTTCCTGGTGCTCTTTCTTCTTGGAACTGCTTGGCTACCCTTTCTTGTGGCCTATGTTTTCCACATATTGTGCCTGTACACATGCCTCGTCCATTGTCCTTGGATTGAAGAGCACTACTCTTTCACAACTGACTAGGTAGACCCCCCATATACTTGAGGATTACATTTGGGTTCTTGGGAGAGATACCCAACATGATGGTCATATTTCTGAACTTGGTGGTGTACTCATGTACACTTAGCCCCTAACTTTTCCTGAATTAATTCCAATGGATCCATTGGTCCTCTACATACGCGATAGGATATAAATGAGATTTAAGGAGGGTTTTTAAATCCTCCCACTTAGTTATTGGTGGATGACCTTCCATCCTTATTTATTGCGTGTGACTTTCCCACTCGATTAATGCATGGTGCTCTAACTTCAATCTAGAAAATAATATCTTTTGTTCATCTATATGGTGAATGCTAAAATAAAATTTAGTTGCTGCAACCAATGATTCAATTTTAATGAATCAATCTCACCTTGGTATGGATTTATGTCCACTTTCACTTCCATATTGAATAGGGGTTGTGAAGGGTTTATGGCACTATAAATCCACTGCTCTTTCTCTGGTTCTTTCTGTGACTCCTTTTCTAGGTCTTCATTATCTACGAATTTCCCCTCTAATCTGATCTCTAAATTAGAGCCTTCAACCTCTTCGATCAGTCTGAACTTACTTTCTAAAGCTTCCATGAGGAGGGACATATTGCAAGATATGCCAGTGAATTTCTCTTCCATCCTTGCAAATATATCCTTTAGTATATATCGAGGGTTGTTATGGATAGACTCGTCGACAATGGCTAGGGTTCTGTGACTTTCTTCTTAAATCAATTTATGGATCCTTGAAACTTTCCACAAATACCCCAAGAAAACCAACTCTGATACCAATATGATCCACAAAATGTCGTGGATATTCCACTGAATAGTTCGTCACAATATATCTAATAAAATACTGAAATCTTTACTGTGAAGGTTAATTTCCTTTAGATCCAAGATTCTTTAATTATTGGTTTTCTGCTTAAAAATGTATGAAATAGATGAAATGATAGAAATAGAGAACATAAATAACACACACACCATCCACAAATAAACACAAGATATGATGTGAGAAACTCAATACGGGAGAAAACCCAACTAGAAGGTGATGCTTCTCTACTTTTTTTTCTTCAAATACAAGTGCAACGAAAGAGGCGCTCTCTATGGAGTTTTTTTTGACACTTTGGCTTGTATGGATGCTACAGAATCTCTCCTCCTCTATTATTCTCACAATAATTCCACTCTCATTTGTTATTCTCATCTATGGAATAAGATACAATGCAAAATAATGGAACCCCTTCTTTCCCTAGTGATTTGGTATTTAACATAGCCTGATAGTCGTCCAGGGTTAGGGAATTGACTTCCTCAACCCTCAATTAGTGATTGTGTTTGTACCTTATAGAATGTTCTATAAAATGCACTATGTGGCTATCCCCACACGTTTAAGTAATATGGATTGACATGGAATCCACTCGCACCATGGTGATCAATACGGTAGGTCAACTTGCGGGAGGCATAACTTTCACGCACAAACTCTGATTGAGGCAATTCTTGCACCGTTGGAAAGGTATCAGTGTGTAGAATATAGATGATGGATTCATAGGAAGGTTTGGACCATAAAAAGTGTCATTTGATGCCTCAAAATGGCTCTAGAAGATTTCAAACATTTTTTTGGACCCAAATTTCCAAATTTGGACCAGTTGCTAAAATGGTTTTGAAAATTGATTCCTCCAATTTTTCACACATAAAGCATCGAGATACACGAAAAATAATATAATGATCCAATTTAGATAAAAAATTAAGTGAAATTGAGTGAAACTAGGTCAAATTGAGAAAATAGACCCAATTTCTAAGGAAATCAATGAAAAATTGGTTCAAGGAGTTCAAATTGACAGGTGTGGGGTCAAATTCCATTGTGATAAGCTAAAAATAGAATTTCATGGTGGACTATGCATAAATTTTTTGAAATTAAGCATTATTGAAAAAAATTGAATTTTTTGAAAAATTTGGGATTTTCCATACTAGTTACATTAGGGGTGACATGGACTAACTGGGTTCACAAAGGCAGAGATAAGGGTTGTGGCAGGGCGTGTAGGTGACATGGGTGGCCACATTGACAAAGGATGTTACAGACCAAAGTGGAAGTGGTTTTGGAATGGGTTCATTTGGACCTGTAACCAATAGATGGGCGTTGCATGTCCCCTCTCTAAACCACTAGTCATAAGTGGTTATGGTACCAAATGAAAAATTAACTAGGGTGCTATTTGATGGACCAAAATTACTACTAGCTTTCGATCTAGGATCAATAGTCAGGGAAGGTGCGCGTTAGCGAGAGAGCGTCGAAGTGGGACCTTGCTAGTCATGTCAACCAATGGGGAAGTGCTAGGTGAGTGGGTTTCGATGGAGACAAGACCCCCCGATCTCATTGATGGTATAGACTATGCTAGGTGGACATTAGAGTACAAGTGGGGCCCACATGCCAATAAAATATAAATAAATATAAATAAAAATAAAAAGGAAAGAAAAGGAAAAAAAGGGGCTTGAAGGGTGATCAGACACCTAGGTGGCCAAGATGATAACATGGTTGACTCATATGCTAATAGGTGGAAAATTTTACCATGTCAACATGCACGTGTCCAATTTAGGAAATGAGAAGATAGAGTCCAATGGACATATAAGGATGGTGGAGCCAATGGAGTTGACAGAGACTATGAAGAGTTTAAATATGGTAGTATAGAGTTACAAGGATGATAATGAGAGGATAGTAAGAGCTTAGGATGAGAATAATCATATAAACACTCAAATGTTATAGAGTCTAAACTAATTGCAAAGGAAAATAAAAAATGGACCAGGTTGAATACATGAGGAATAAGTTAGAACTCATGCAAGGAGGGAGAACTACAAAATACCCAGGAACTCAAGAAGTGCTAGTAGAACTCACATGAAACATTACTCACTTGCTTATTTATCCAAGAAGTCACATACAGTTAAAAAATCACAGAGAATTCTGAAAGCATCCCGTGTTAGGAATCATATAAAACGACATGAAGTGTACAACTTGCAAGGAGAGATTAAGAAGATTAATCCACCAAATTTTGATGGAGGGAACAAAATGGGAGAAGAGGCTGAAGCATGGTTGCTTGGAATCAGAAAGTACTTTTAGTTGCATAACTAGTCATTGAACTTGGAAGACAAGATTTCCATATACCATCTACAATGGAAAGCTTATATGTGGTGGGACCAACTGAAGCAAGTCAAGCACATCAACGACAATAATATCTCTTGGAATCAGTTCAAGAGATATTTTCAGTAGCACTATCTTTTAGATAATTACTATGACAAAAAGATGCAATAGTTCTTTGACCTCAAGTTGGGAAATATGTCCATGGAAGAGTATGAAAATAAGTTGTTAGATATGTTGAGGTATGAGAGTTTTATCAAGGATTAGAAAATGAAAATACAAAGGTTCTTAAGTGGACTGCCATCATTGTACAGAGATAATATTCAATTTGATGAACCAAACAATCTGGAGGAGGCCATTAGGAAGGCCAAGTACTTGTATGAACATAAAAAAATGAAGAATAGTAGTACTTAAGTATTGGAGAGATAAGATGAGTAGTGATAAGATGGATCAAAGGGAGAAAGAAGTCAAATATCTTTCCCTTAGGAGTATCCTTCTTGCATACTAGCAAATCTAGCGAAATCAAAGTAACCCCAATATGGAATAACGTTTAGGAAAAAGACCAAGGCCACCAATCAAATGTTGGGGATGTAAAGGAGAGAAAATGTATAGAGTTTGTCTTCATAAGGGGGACAAAATGAGGACCATGCACAATATTCAGAAGGATACTACAATGGAGGGTGTGGGAAGAAATATTCCAAGGAAATATTCATCCTTGGAAGATTGACAAGTGTTGATGCTTTTAATGGAATCATGATCAGATTCTGCAAACTATTGTGAAATTATGCGTTTCTTTCATTTTCTTGAACTCACCTTTGCTCTCACAAGCATTTTTCAATATTTAATTGCCTTGATAAACGTTTTGTGTTGTTACAAACAAAGCAAAAAGGTGGGCCTTTCCTAAGAAAATCTTGTTTACATTGATTGCATGGTATAAACACTGACTGAGTTTTTGTTTATATGATGCAAGTGAAAAAAATACACAGAGTAAGAAAAACATATGAGTTTCGCAATGAAACATATTGCAATTGGTATTAGAATTTTACACATGTATTTGATAAACATATTGTGGTGGAGCTCATGAATTCTAAAGTTTGGTTATGATAAGATGCTATATTGTTTTTATAAATAATACACAAAATTGTTAGATATATATACCAAAACTGATGTGGAACGATATGTTATACACCATGTTTTATTAAGGGTTGCAATGGTTATATCGTTGACATGGCTATATGATAAGCATGGTTATATTGTTGAGCATAACATATATAATACAAGTGAAGCTTTGTGGTTACTTCGTATACCATGAATCCACCACCCAATACGTTGTGTATGCAACCTAAATTTGAGCCCGCATTTTAATACATGATACAGTGGATTCTGTTAGCATCGCCATTTTTCAGGTAGAGACAGTCTTAGTCAAGTCATAGTCCATGTGTCAAAGCATGTGAGGTAAGGTACCAAACAAAAAATGGGTCAAAGTCAGCAAGTGGTCAGGTTGGCCCTTGGAGTTGGGAATGGACGTCAGAACCAAACATGCGTAAATGATAAAGGTATTTTCCCAAAAGGTCGGGTTCTGTCAGAAGAGGAGGTCTTACGTGCCAAAGTCCGAAGCAAGTTGTTATAGTTAGGGTCATGTCGGTGGATATAACTACCATCATCAACTCATTATGAAGTCAGAAAGGATAAGAAATCGCGATGCTCATATCACGTATACTCTGCAACTCTTATCATATGTACTTCACACACTCCGAATTGTACCCATCGCATGAATGTGCTCCGCAAATCTTCGCCCTGCTTTCAAACTTCTCATCACCAGGGATTCAATGTCCCCTGTCATGATTTCATCCCTCACCCGTCCAGTTATAAATTCTAGTCGCTCTACATGTATTCCATTTTCCAGCCGAGTTTATGCGTCGTCTGTAAATTTTTCCGCAAGACCTGAGTTTCTCGTTGCGGAAAATTTGATTGCCATCAGCCGTGTCACAAACTGGGTCGGTCAAGACCCCTGCATTTGTTCCATCTCATATCATGTTTTGGAGCCGATCGGAGTTGGTAACCAGTTTGCATTTCAGACAATAAGTCCTCTCACGGTCATCCCCTCATCCTAAGATTTCTCATCATGTCAAAATTCCCTTTCGCACTCCCCTACTACGTTGAACCTGTCATCATCATTGTCGCAATCCCCGTACCATGACGACATCCCAGAACATAAGAAAAGGGGCGCGAAGGGGCAGGGTTGTGGGGCCTGAGACTCAAATCTTGGCATTGGTAAATGAAGATATGGATGTCACAGCCTCTTTCGAATAGGTCGTATGCATGCTCTATTGCAAGAAAATCCAAGGATTCAATGTGAAACTGGAAGAACAGTTCGCGCTCAGATTCGACGGTTTCTGTGCGGTGATTGCAGGAATCACATTCCAGGTGACAGAGGAAACTCTGTTGACCGCGATGGAGATCCTTCTGTGTGGTGAAAGGTGGTCTAAAGGCATGCCCCTAGATGCACTATGCTATGAGGAGTTCATCAAGCCAAACTATTTAAACAAGAAATTTGAAACATACATTCCAAGTCGATATCTACAAGAGTCTTTTCAGAAACTCCTGATGGAAATTAGAAAGTATTTCACCTGCAAAATAAGGTATTATAGAATACACCTACACCACATCAGGTTGTTGATACATTTCACAGGAAGGAGACCATTGAACCTTCCCTTCTTCTTACATCAAAGCCTCCGAGGAATGGCAGACAATGTCCAAGCTGAATCAAACCATCTGAAGAAGAACTTATCTCAAATCTCACTAATCAAATTGTTGATAGTTGAGTAATTGAGGAAATTGGGCAAGAATTGGGATTTGTTTCTACTTGCGGCTGACATCCCCAAGGACCCCAAAGGAGATTCCTCTCTACCCATGGGAAGATAAACATCACACAGTGCAGAGGCGGAAATAGGAAACGCTGCAGAGAAAGAAAGGACATTGGAATCCTCTTCCACCCAAAAGTTGATACCCCAGAAAAGAGGCAGACCAAGGAAAAATAGAGAGACCAGGAAAGCCCAAGCCTCGAACGAGCCACGTGCAAAATCGGTCACTGAGGAATTGCTCATGCGTGCTAGTCGGCTGGAACCTGTCGAAGGTCCAAAGCGAGAGATCTACGCTAGACAAAGAAGGTCAGACATTGAAGACATGGATATTCGTGAGCCGTCACAACAGCTAAAGCAAGTGAAACTCACTATTGCTGAGCTTTACCAAGAGAGAAGGGAGTAGAAGAAGCAGTTAGCAGAAAGGACCATTGAGATATCAACCTCATAGGGTCGAGAAGGGAATGAAACTTGGCTCAAGAGGCAACTCAGAGAAGTGAAAGACATAATCAACCATCTACGCGAGGCACAAAGAATGTTAGAGGAGAGAATTGCGGAGAACTTCAGGGAATGTGAATTGGCCATGGAAAATGTCTGCGCAACTCTAGCCAATGCGCAAATGAAGCTGAAAGGGAACACAATTTTGCGTAGAAAAGAAAATAATCTGGAAAGGTGCAACTGTTCTCTCAGGAAAACGCTTCGAGTATCAAGACTGCAGACGAGGCCAAAAACTTAATTGATCTACCCCATCTTGTTTTTTCGAACATGGAGCGAGATTTTTCCTCCATGTGTCTTGTTTCCCGCTGGAAAGTAGGAACTCTGACGTGTACCCATGCGACAGTTTTGAAGAAAGGTGTCATCCACTGACCGACTTTGTCATCTTGGAAACACCGATGACAATTCACGGTTACCCACCACATGTACACCTCAACAAATGATCGCGCGATAGTAATCAAAGCCGTTACATTGGATGGTGAGATTCTGGAAAAACACTTGATCGTCCCGATAACCTATCAAAGGAAAAACACCGACACATAATTTCTTAATGACGAAATCTTATTGATGACCAAGCTCTCATGGTAAAAGCGTTAGTTTATTGTATGATTGGGTACAATCGAGTTTCTATTCTTAGTAAAGTACCATCCGAAGAGTCATATGGCAGTGAATAATCTGAGCCTAATTTCTAGGGGTGGTAGTTGGGGGACAGGGAAGCCCAAGTGACACACCTTTTTTTTATATATTGCATCTTTTCGATGTAAGCCAGGTTGGTTGGAAAATGAATGTAGACAATGACTGTTGAATGTAATTTTGAACCCGATTGAAGTTTAATGCAAAGGTCTTGAGATTTTGATGAAAAGATTCTAATGGTAGTGGTCTGATGTATTGTATCCTCTCTTATGTATGTGCTTTCTGTGTCCTTCATACTTATGTCTGTATATTGTCTAAATCAAAAATCCTTTTATAATTATAGAATTCATTGCACGATGCTCTAAATTTATCCATTTAGACGACTTTACTTTCCTCCAAGTGAACTCAGAATTCATCTCTAGCGGTGCTCTGAGTGGCTTTAAGTGTTCTTCTCTCATCACACACAACGATTTTGAACTGAAAGACTGTTGCCTACTTAGCCTTTATCCTCTCAAGTTTTAGTTACCAAGTCATTTTCTTCTCTCATTTTCTGGAATTCGACTCCATGGCCCAAGGTCTTGCACCCTCTTGCCAATAGAACCAGAATTATTGTACGAACATGTTAAATCTAGCCAAGATTTCAAAGCCATAAGTTGTAGTGAGACAAAGTCTTAGAGAGAGCCCTCTCTGGGTTGGAAAGGCTAGTTTTCGGCCTTAAAGTTGGTTTGTAGGTTACCTCTGTCATTCATTTTCTCAGCAGAACGAGTTCACAGAGTACTAACAGATTCGACCCAACGTCCATCGCATTAAGTGTGGTAGGTGAATATCGATGGTAGATGTGTTGTAACAAATCCTATACATACCATAACATTGCCACATGAAAATGGATTTAACTCAGGATTACCACCATTTCCTTTCACACACAACACTACCACATGGTTTACTTATGGTTAATGACATTGATTGGATTTGGTTTACAATCATTTATTTGTGATTTTTTTGGGCTTGAAAGCTCTACTCGAGCTGCTCACTTGGATCTGTATGGAGGATGAAGGCTTATGTTCCTCAAATCTAGCAATGGCTTTGGCCATCCGTAGATCTGGAAAATGCAACTAAATCTCGATGTATCGCTTACAAGGTAAGCAATTGGATACACATGGTTAATCGTTCACAATGTCTTTGTGTTAGTTTGATTTGAGTTTTCATAGCCAACTTCATCAACTTGTTAATTTTTTTCCTATCGTCATACCCTAAGCTCTGACTGTCAAAGAGTTGCATTTTCACTTTTTTTGTATGTATGGTTTTATTGGCAATGTTTAATAACCATGTTATGAGTAGAGATTCACTTGTTATTATCACACATTGTTCTGAATCCAGACCATTCGACCCTATCACCATGATCCCCTCTCCCTAAACCCGCTTCCATCTGCATAATAGTTATAAGCATTCTATGAATAAAGTTGTGAATATAATACATGCTCGGCCTCTGGTATGGCCTCAAGGCTGTATACACTATGATATTTAAAAAAAAATCATTTTCAGTCTGTAAATGATTGTATATTCAAGGATATATGTTCGACACTATATTTTAATATATGAAAAAAAATAGGATGTCTCGAACCATTTAATTCTATGCCTATAGCCGCGTACTTGAGACATTCACAATAATGCTGGGTCTATTCTCGAAAGGTATGTATGGATGGAATGAGTTGGAAAAATTTGTATACACTAGGATATGAGATAAATACATCACTACATATTTACTATGCCTTGATACAAATATCATGCCTTTGTTACATGTGGAGGATGTATTTAAAAAATGTTGAGATTTTGTCCCTTACTCTACCAACCGGATACCCTACCCCCTGGCTATGAAGATTTGGTTTTACTATATGCATTGGATACTATTTTTCGGTTTTAAAGATAATTGAGTTGTTGAGTATCTTAGCTTGCCTTTGGTTATCATTCTAATTTGTTTCGTGGGTCTGGTTCGTGACATACAAGTAACCTATTAGTAATGGATAACATTTGTGTTTGTTGTGGTTATGTACACAAATAGAGCTGCAGCTGTTAAAGTTTAGTGAATTTAGTTTGAAATGGTTCTCTGTTTTGTCTTGAGTTTTCATTCCAAAACTAATATTTAAATATGTGAATTTATTTACAATTTGGAAGGCCAAGGAATATGTATATTTGGACTATGGAATAAGTGTTAAAAGATGTTATGAATAATGCAAGTAATGACATATTTTCCAGATTCATTTTGATTATATATATACGAAACTTTGTATGAATGTGATGGCAGCGCTATATGTTTAATTAGGTATTTTTCTGCATATATATACATGATGTTAAGAATAGCCATGAAAATGATCAGAGTTTGTCAAATCTTATGGATAAGGGAGGCCCCCCTTTTTTGACTTGGGTTTGAAAATCCTATTTAAAACTTTATTCCATTTGATATTTTCTCATTCCTCTTTATTTTTTTTGTAAATAAAAATTGTATTACCTTATAATGCCATCACAATAGTACACATGTCTGGACAAGAACGAAAAACCTGCCACCTATTCTGGAAAACAGATGGAAACCATAACAGGT
The DNA here is from genome assembly GCA_032191745.1 of Picea mariana. Taxonomy (NCBI): domain Eukaryota; kingdom Viridiplantae; phylum Streptophyta; class Pinopsida; order Pinales; family Pinaceae; genus Picea; species Picea mariana. The sequence continues at coordinate 274,389 of JASDQU010738313.1, forward strand.
GGACAAGAGTCTTGATGTCTGGAAAGTATGAATGTTCCACACATCCATGAACAAAATGATACCAAAATTTCTACAATGGTTTTGACATTTGAATGCATAATAACATAAAAAGAATGACATTATCTTGTCTTTATTGTTTCCACCATTATCTTGTCTAATTATTTTTTTGGCTGCAGAGACTATTACTAGCATCCAAAAGCATTCATAAAAGCCTGTTGCAGCTTTGTCAGTCCAATATATTTTGTTTTTCATTTACATAGCAGCCAAGTGGTCTCGTATACACTAGTTGTCTATGCAAGAACATGTTTCTAGTCTAGGCTTTCGCAGAAGTTTGAAAGAGCTTTAATACTGTCATTCTAATGCACTAATGAAGACATATTGAATAAACAAGATTGCTTTTTTCATATTCATATTTCTTTGCTTTGAGTTCTTTTTCTCTTCTTTCACCTGAATGTCATTCTATATCATTATATATATATATATATATATCATATTTTATATTTTTATTATAAAAATCTTGATTTCTATTCTTACTTAATGTTATGTATCAATGTTTTTGTTTGTTTCGGATATTGCTGTTAATAAAATAATTTGCAAAAATATTTAAAGTCGCAAGAGAATACCGTTCATGTGTTTGCTATGTTATTGGTACACGTATGTATGATGTCATGTTTGTTATATGTTTAGAATAATATCAGATACATACTCTTTTTTTTTTTTTTTATGTTATCTTTCGTGACTTATCATGAAGGCAGAGATTATGTTAAGACTTAGGCTATAAAATCAGGGTGATCATTCCTGCCTCCTATTATCCTACCAAGAGGTCAAAAAGTTGACATAAGAACATTCATTTCCTCCCATTAACAACAGGTAGATCATCAGTCCCACATGATTGAAGTAGAAGTTAAGATTACCAGTCAACCTATTACTATTTTAATTGATTTAGGAGCAAGCCATAATTACATTGGTCCTAATTTAGTGGAAATATTTCATTTGAAGAAGAGTAAGCTTGAAATTTCATGGTTAGTTTAGCTAACCACTACAACCAAATGAAGGATTAATGAGATTGTTAAGGGATATCCAATAGATCTAAATGGAGTGAACAGAGTTGCAGATATGAATATCATACCATTTGGATCATATGTTATCCTAATCATAATGGATTGGTTGGACAAACATCATGTTGTATTAGATTTCCACAACAAGATTTTCATATGTCTTGATGAAGAATGGAAGCATAGCACAATGAAAGGAATACCAAGACCCATTTCCATAAGAGAAATTTCAGCTTTACAACTAAAGAGATGTTTCATGACATGATTTCAATTGTTTGCATCTTGTGTGGAAGCGCCAACTAAGAATAAGAGCCCAAGTCTTGAATAATTTTTAGTGTTGCATGAATTTGAGGATATATTTGGGGAAATACCATGTTTTCCACCAAAGAGAGATATCGATTTCTCTATTGATATAATTTCTGGAGATACCCTAGTATCCAATACGCCCTACATAATGAGCACACTAGAGTTAAAGGAGTTGCAAATGAAACTAGAATAGTTGTTTAAGAAAGGATACATACACCTAAGTGTCTCACCTTAGTGAGCACCAGTGCTATTTGTGAGAAAGAAGGATGGGATCTTGTGCTTGTGTATTGGTTTCAAGTAGTTAAATAAAGCTATAGTGAAGAATAAGTACCCTCTTCTCAAGATTGATGATATTGTCTATCAAATAAAAGGATCAAAGGTATTTTCCAAGATAGATTTGAGATCAGGGTACCATTAGGTGTGAATAAAAGATGAAGACATTAATAAGACAACTTTTAGAACAAGATATGGGCATTATGAATTTGTGGTGGTGCCATTTGGATCGACAAATGCGCTGACTATCTTTATGTTTTGATCAATTGTATTTCTCATAAATCAATTGGATATTAGTTTTCCATTGTCTTATTGGATGAAATACTTATCTATTATAAGTCAGATGAAGAACATGAACATCACTTAATGATGGTTCTATAGGTGTTAAGGGATAATCAATTGTATGACAAGTTGAGAAAATGTTCATTTTATCAAAAGAAGATCCACTTGGGGAATATCATTTTAGATGAAGGTATTGTAGTGGATCCAAAGAATATTGAAGCCATTAGATGATGGCCAACACCAAGGAATGTTACATAGGTTAGATCATTTATGAGATTAGTTGGATACTATAGGAGGTTTATTGGGGATTTTCAAATATTTCACATCCTGCCACTTCTTTGCAAAACAAGGGGATAAATTTTGAATGGAACTTCAACTATGAATGGACCTCCAATTGTGAAGAAAGTTTCCATATTTTGAATAATTTTTTTACTAGTACACCATTTTTTGAAGATTGCAGATCTAAATGAAAATTGTGTGGTATGCACGAATGCATGCAAAGAAGGAATTGGTGGAGTCCTTACTCAAAATGGACATGTCATTAGTTATGAGTCTAGAAAACTTAAATAGCATGAAAGGAATTATGCCACACATGAATTAGAGCTTGCTTCCATAGTTCATGCATTGAGGATGTGGAGGCATTATCTGATGGGAAAGAAATTTGAGTTGAGGACTGACCACAATGGTTTGAAATATTTTTTGGACAACCAACTTTAAATGTTAGGAAAACAATATGGCTAAATTTTTTAAGTGAGTATGACTTTGACATCAATCATATCAAAGGAAAATAAAATAATGTTGTTGATGCACTCATCGGAAGGGCATACATCATGCATGCTACAACCATTTGCATGCATAGATCAAATTTAAAGAGAAGAATTCTAGAGGTTGTTGTTACATACCAACATTACCTACAAATCAAAGAGGAATTACAATAGGAAAAAATACAACCTAAGTACAAAGAATACAAACTAGAATATGATGGAATATAAATGCATAAAAACATAGTGCATGTTCCTAGTTCAAATTAATTAAGGAAATTGGTGCTAAAAGAAATGAACAATGTTCCATATGTTGGACACCTAGGTTACTAGAAAACAATTGCAACAATAAGAAACCAATGCTTTTGGGTAGGCATGGAAAAGGATGTAGATGATTACATAGCTATATGCATAGAGTGCCAAAGAGTGAAGGATAAGCATGGACACCCAATAGGTTTGCTACAACCATTTCCAATTCCTGAGTGGAAGTGGGAGGTGGTCCCATTGAATTCATCACCAATTTTCCCAAAACAATGAGGAAACATGCTTCAATAATGGTGGTGGTGGAAAACTTGACAAAGGATGCACATTTTATTCCAATCGAGATGAATCATAAGGCAACCAACATTGCATCGATATACATGAAGGAAGTTGTTAGGCTACATGGAGTGCCTAAGAAAATTTTGTAAGATAGAGATTCCAAGTTTATTTCCAACTTTAGGAAGGGGTCGTTTAAGGGATTTGGCACAAATATAAACTTCGATACAACATATCATCTACAAATATATGGGTATACATAGAGAGTCGATAAATCTATTGAGGACATGCTGAAGATGTATGTGATGGATAAGCCATCCAAGTGGGAAGAGTATTTACATTTGGTAGAATTTAACTACAACAATGGGTATCAAGCTTCATTGAAAATGATCCCATTTGAAGCTTTATATGGTAGAAAGTGTAATAATCCAGTGAGTTAGGACAACCCAATAGATAGAGTAGTTCTTGGGATATATATGATAAAGGATATGAAAGAACACATGGTCAATATCAAACATAATTTGAAGGAAACACATGATAGGAAAAATATCTATGCTTATGAAGGAAGGGTAGCCAACAAATTCCAAATGGGAGAACATGTGTTTATGAAAGTGAAGCCAAAGAATATCTCACTAAAGTTGGGAAGTTGCACCAAGTTCAGAGATAGATTTTGTGGATCATTTGAGATACTCTACACGATAGGTCTAGTCGCATACATGCTTGCATTACTTGCATTCATGAATGTTCATAATGTATTTCATGTAACTTTATTGAAAAAATATGTACATGATTATAACCATATCATTGATAGGACTTTGATTTAGGTGGATCCTGAAGGGGAATTTCAGGTAGATCCAGTGCATATCTTGGGTTGGAAAGTCAAGGTTCGCTAGAACAAAGCCATAGAGAAATAAAAGGTCTAGTAGACCTGCTACAACCATGAGGACACAACACGAGAGATGAAATATGTAATGCAGGAAACATACCCGCAGCTATTATCAGTCAATTCAATTGCTTAAATTACGGACATTAAATCATCATTCTAGGAGCTCATAAAATTGTGAGATGGAAGCAAAATATATGTAGGATCATAGGCTACCTTATCCTGTCTAAAGAAATGTTGGCAACAATCCAAACTAAAATCAAATGAAAAATTCTACAGAGATCTTTCTCAGTGGATGGAAAAATTAGAGAAAATGTTTTGTTGGTACATAAGACAACCTTTCACTTGGCCATAATCCAGAGCGTTCCTATATTGATTACAAAACGAATCTTGAGCCCCATCCTCAATGAAACTTAGTCTCCTGCAA
>JASDQU010738313.1:278932-301440 GCA_032191745.1 Picea mariana
ACTAAAATCAAATGAAAAATTCTACAGAGATCTTTCTCAGTGGATGGAAAAATTAGAGAAAATGTTTTGTTGGTACATAAGACAACCTTTCACTTGGCCATAATCCAGAGCGTTCCTATATTGATTACAAAACGAATCTTGAGCCCCATCCTCAATGAAACTTAGTCTCCTGCAACCGCTATCGAGAAAGAGAAAGAATTTAGAATTTAAATCTAGGAAATGTATGCTAACTGGGGTGTCAACATAGAGCCCCTTCACTATAGGCTGTAATATTTCACAATGAATTAAAAAATAATTAATGTAACCATCAAGAGTTGTAATGCATATCCATTCCCTTAAGTAGCGATATTGCTTCTACCAAACAAGCAATGTAAATGCAAGAGAGAAAGTAAATCTATGAGATATAGTGATCACTGGGGTGTCAACAAAGAGCCCCTTCACAACAGGTTACAATATGTCACAATGACTTAAGAATATGTTCATGCAACCACAAAGAGTTACAATGCGTATATATTCCATTCGGTGAGTGATCTCACCTAATCTAACTATCTTTATTGATATATGCTACAAAGTAAGGAAATAGAGAAACATGAGCCCAATTAGTGGGCCTTCCCAATCAACATCATACTGCTTAGATATTACAACACCACAATTATTTCACACCACAACTAATCTCAAATACCAACATCAACACTTTGTATTAATCTAGAAATGAAGTTTAGAGATACATAATTGCCACCAGCCTTTCCCAAATGATTTGATGATCAGAATTTAAACTACAAAGATGAATTATAATTTTACAACCTCATCCCCCCCCTCTATTCTTTGTGCATATATTTATGTAGAGGAGCAATGGGGCGAATTGAAACCAATTCCCCCAAATCAGAGCTGTCAACCATGAACAATTTTTACAAGATATTGTCTTATTTGTTTTTGGGTAGATCTTGGTTGGGGAGACAACTCAAGATCTGATTACATATGATTTTCCTAACACAAAATCATCTAGATGGAGCTTGATTCGATTTCCTTGTTGACTAGGTGCTCTGTTTGGGATGTGGTTTTGGAATGACCACAACATGAAAAATTATCTTGGAAGAACTTCCAATAGCTTCCAAATCACACACTTCTTGGAGAGTACTCTCAAGAGTAACCTAATTGGGCCCATATTGCACAAAACCCATGTCGTGAAAAATCCAATTTTGTCTTCATTACTCTAGCAATCGAGTTTGAAGTTCATTGCTCATTTATGCTTGAAACACTTTGAATAAAACCTTGGTCATGAGCTGGAAGCTCATGGAATCGACTTGGGCACATTTTGAATAACAAGGATCCATGTTGAAGGGGTCAACAAGAAAACCCATGTTCTAGAATGTCATCTGGGGTTGCGTAGGTATGCCAACCACGAAGGTTGGTCACATGAATTGAACTAGGAATAACTGTCAATAGTAAGATGAGTCCAAATCCTATCTAATTCATAAAAAACAAAGGAAATTATGATAATAAACAACTTTAAGCTTGCACTAACACTTAGCTTAAAAAACACGAGGAAATGTGATAAGAGGAATAAAAAATAGGTATACGAATGGGACAAAGTAGTCAAAAGGAGGGCCAATTGATAGTGTAAAGTATGTCAAAATAGTGGCTCAACAACTATTTTGAGATGGTGATGTGCATCAGGGAAAGTGAAAAAATAAACGAGGGGGGGGGGGCACAATGTAACACCCCAGTTTTGATCCCTTGATTTGTAATGTAATTTTAGATATATGATCAAGGTTGAAAATCAAACAATGTGGCCAAGGGCCAAGCTATATAAATAAGTACGTCAAAATTATTAATAAAATACGCTACTAGATGCAATACAATAGGGAAATGTACATCAAGGGATAATGATTCCATAAGAGATAAATGTGAGAGGGACTTAAGGGGGCTCAAAGGGGCCAAAGCCAACATATATTTTATTTTAATGTAACCCAAATTTCCTTTACCTTAGCTTTTGTTAAATGCATATCAACCTTGGAATGCATGCTAAAGTAGTTGGGTGGACTTTCTTGAGTTCCAAGTAGCAAGTTAAAAAATACGTACTTATTCCTTGTGTTTGGGGGATTTTCCATCATTTTGCATGATTTTAATTGTAATATGGAGGGAGTGACTTGTTGTTTAATACTATAATAGAAGGATGTTATGCTGGTTGTAAATTCATGATGAAAATTAGGTTGGTGATGCCTATATGCAACTCCTAAAAAATATATTTCATGGCTAGTCTGTGCTGGGGCCTAGGCAAGAGGTGAGATAGCCCGAGGAATCACATTATAGAGAAGGGTATCCACTTCTCTAGGTTAGGTAGGCTTAAGAGGAAAGAGATATGATGAGTTGGGATGGATGTGTGAGTGAGTAAACCGTAACATTTTGGGTATTGGGATATGTGAGGGAACTGTAGCTAGTCATAAGAGCTCATTTTTCCTTGTGGACCCATAGCCCCAACTCAGGGGTGGCCTATTGTAGATAGAGATAGTGCAAAAAATCCTATAGTTGGGAGGAATGTCCCTCATACACAACCAATTGGTGAATATTTTTTATAAAGATAAGTGTTGTCATTCATTGTCTTGTGGTGTTATATTTCGATGTAGTTTACTATCTAAAGTGTTGTGAATGATATATACCAATATGTTGTTATAATTTTTATACGTTTCTATGCGAATTGTATGAGTTTTCTTCTCATACTGCATGAATTTGTTTATCATATAACAAGTAATTAATATTATGGTATTAAAGTGAAGTTTATTATGCTGAATTGGTGGGAAATTGAGGAATTTTTCAAGTACCCCACCATCCCATCATGAAAATGGGTATGATACAATAACCAACCCACAAGTATCCCAAAGTAGGGGGTTTAAGGTAGGGTTGTAGCATGTCCTTTCCCTTCAAAAGATTTTTTTTCCTAAAAAATGATAGAGTCAAGGAAAAGGCTATAAAATCATTGTTGGTTTCCTAGGTGGTGTCTTCATGCTTCTTCTCCTTCCACTGTATTAGGGTTTCTTGAATAATGCATTGGTACTACCTTTGACTGTGACCAAATGGGACCTTCTTCATCAAGTTTGAGAAGGTTGGTATGAAATTGGTAATTCGACAACACGACCTTCTTCAAATAGGACACTCAAAAGACTGGGTGGATCTTTGAGTGAACATGAAGAGATAATTTGTAGGAAATTTGTCCAATGTACTAGAGGATTCAATAAGGGTCCATAGAACTTTGGCACTAGCTTCTGACGACCCTTGTATTTGAGAGAGGTTTTCTTATAGGGATAGAGATGAAGAAACACTTAATCCCTTTCTTCAAAAGAATACTCAAAGTGATGCTAGTCATCTTGTCGCTTCATCTATTTTAAGATGAAACTAAATTGTCCTTATGTGTGTAAACAATGGTTTCTCTGGTGTTAAGTGTGTGATATACTTCTTGAACCTTGAATGTGCCTAGTAAATAAGAAGCCATTGATGGAGGTTTTTGGCCATATATAGCTTCATATGGTGACATTTTCGTAAAAAACCATGATAAGTGGTATTGTACCACCATTCAACAAGGGGTAGCCATTGAACCAATTTCCAAGCATTTGTTGACCACCTCTATTTAACCATATATTTGGTGATGATAAGTTGTGTTCATAAACAATTTATATTCATTTATACTTAATTTTTGCTTTTTTAATAACTTTATATAATTATGAAACAAAATTTAAAAAAAAAAACAATTAAGCAAAATATAAACATAATCTCAAATAATATATTTGATATAAAGATTAAATGATCCCATGGAACATATAAATGAATCATTAAAAATAAAATTGTTTAAGAATTCCATTTATAAGAGCTTTTCCATGTACCTAACATTATTAAACAATACTAGATATTGAAATATGATTTAGTTGTAAATTGAATGTTCAATAAGTATGCTTCCCTGGTTGGTTAAAGTAGTAGATGTAATACTAAGTTTTCAAATACTTATTGAAAACATAGACTCTTATTGATATATAATAAGTCTTTAAAAATAAATTTAGTATAAGTTTATTATAATATAATTTAGTGATAAGTTGGAGTGTTTTATAATTTTTTTTTTTAAATGTATTTAATTAGTAAAAATGGAGCAACATTTAAAAACCATAATAGTAGAAAATTAAATAGGAGAGACAATAATGTTATATTTGTTAAATATAAAACTTGTACAAATAATCTAGAAAGAGAGAGAAATGTTCACTAACCTCTTTGAGGGGTGTTGTAGTCTACGCAATCAGAGGATGCAATCAAGGGGAGACTACATCGTGAAGCACATCAAGAACACACACAACTCAACAAAGAAGAGATAATTTAGGGAGGGATATCCATCCGAGTCTTTATTCCGTCTTCTTGGGTATTTGTACAATAGAGAGATGGTTGGAGCGGTTGTACCTGCTCCAACTAATCATTCATTATGTTCTCTTTATGCATTTATTACATATGTTCTTATGCATTCTTATACTTAGGTTAATGTATGATGACATTTACATGGCTGTTGGCCCTCGACCAAGTTTTGAGGAAATCTTGGTCAGGTTTGACCACTTTTTGGACTTCGACGCAGTGATCAAGGAAGGAGTGCCCAGGCGGAGCTGAGATTGAAGATCTCACTTGTTTTGTGGGATTTGTGGACCCATCAAGGGGTTCCTTAGGGTTTTTGTAATGGGTTATGGGATGTCGACCCATGGGTTTACCCATGATTAGGCCTTATTGTAAAAGTATAAATAAGTAAGATTGTAAGGTAGAAGTAGCGAAGAGAAGCGATATAAGAGACTTAGAAAGCGAAGTCTAAGTAGCTAAGTGCAAGTAGTTCTGTGTGCTTTGTGCAACAAAATGTGTTTGTAAGGCTCTGTGCTCAATAGAGGAGTTGGCATCTTGACCTAATTTTGGGAAGGAGGATCTGGTGCTCAATGCACAGATCTCCTGTCCTCGACGAAGCTTGGCTCTGTGGCTTAGTGCACATGAGTGGATGAATGTAAGAGATTTAAGAATAATAGAGAAGAAGAAGTAGTTGGTGGATGTATCCCCACACTGGGGTGAACCACGTATATCTAGTGTCTTTGATGTTCTTTGTGCTCTGTTTTTCATTTATCTGCTTAGTGCTTTTAGTATGTATCATGGATATATATGATGTTGCTTAGTGCTTCACATGTGTTAAGGATGAATGAATGTTAGATCTAACTCTATGTTGTGTGCTAAGTGGTTGAAGTACTTACTCTTTGTTGTTACTGTGCTGATCTATAGTAGGGTTTGTTCTGCGATGTTAATAAAGGCTAATGAACTAATGCATATCATCTTCTAAGTGTTGTTAAAGTACTTTGTGAAGTGTTGTAATCACAGATCTGTGTCCCAGCTTGGTTACATACACCTGAGTCCTGTAACCCCCCTGCCTCTACCTTGGGTGAGACTACATCTGCTTCGTAGGTGTTGCTGAAAGGGTCGGTAGTTAGGGTTTTGTTGGTGCGTTGTTGAAGCGTTGAACCTTGGGTCTACCCCTGTGCCAACAAATGGTTTCGTTCATGGGACCTAAAATTGTGATTGCTGGGATCTGAAGTAAAGAAAAGAGAAGCTCTGTACATAGATCTATTGTTGTAGTGCGCAGTATTCTACTTGACTTGCGAAGCTCTGTGCTAAGAAAGAAACCCGATCTGAAGAAAAGAGGTAAGATCTTAAAAGAGGTAAAGCTTTTGTGCTTTGATAGAGTAAGATAAGTGAAAGTTTTTATTTCGAAAGCATGAATTTAGGTATGTTTAATAGATTATGTCCTAGTCTGAAAGCTAGGGTACAATTGGAAGAAAGAGTTGATTTGAATAAATTTGATATAAATAGAGAAAGATATGTTATTCCTATGCATAGAAAGACTTTTTGGACTAATAAGTGGATGCAGGAACCTAGAAAGAATTTTTGCAGATTGCAGGAACAACAATGTGATCCTAGTGTGCATTATAGGAGAGGTTGGGGAATGAATAGAATAAAGAGAGGATTGACACTATGTTATAACTATAGAAGACCGGGACATGTTGCTAAGGAATTCTCTGGTACAAGTCCTATTTGTCTTTGTTGTAAAACTGTGGGTCATGAGGTTGAGGATTGTCCAAGGATGATTGCTAAAGTTGAAAGGATGAACATGAGACAAGAAAACAAAAGTCTAGAGACTAAGAGCATGTTAGAGAATCGTCAAGAGAATTAATCAGAGAAAGCTCAAACTATGCTATCACAGTTGAAAGAAATGATGAATGATCACAAAGATGCCATTTTACCAGAGATATTGAAGGTAAAACAACACATAAGTACAAGAATAGGAGACTTTGACATAGACTGTGTGTTGGATGAATAAACACAAGTGAATAATATGACAAAAGGCACTTGGGAAATTTTGGGAGAGCCTACCGTGATACCTTCATTGGGACGGATAGGCTTGTTTAAAGGAAAGATGATAACCCTATGTGGAAGAGTTACTAATTTACCTATTGTCATCCATGGAACATCGACTGAAGAGGAATTTGAAGTCATTAAGTTTGTTGAGAATAATGCCCCTTTCCCACTCTTGTTAGGAAAAACTTGGATTGAAAAAGATCAAATCAGAAGGAAAGTAGAGGAAGACGATACAAAAAATAAAAAGCAAGAACTAAGGGATTTCATAGCTAGAAAGATATATCGACCGATAAAAGAAAGAGAAGTTAATTCGAAGTAGCAGAAGGTAAGAGATTTAGCTGTCGTATTCAAAAGAACGCAAGAATATTTGAAGGACCTATCCATGCAAGAAATAAACCCCTTGGAAGCACATCAACAATGCGAAGTCACTACGCCAGGAGAAGATAAGAATAAGAATGGAAAGAGAAATCCAGAAACAATTAGGGAGACTCATATCACAGGAAAGAAGGAGAGGAAGCTCAGTAAGAAAAAAGCCAAGTTGGAAAAGCTACAGGAAGTTACATAGAGCAAATGGAAGATTTCGCAGGAGGCAGGTTTGCAGGATTTGAACCTCGCCGGAATAGCAGAACCGTGCAGAATGGGACTTCGCCCTGACGAAGCTATATGACCGTTGGAGGCACCTTGACCGTTAGAATGACGCTCTAGAACAACTAGGAAATGCATTTATGGGCGAATAGACTGTGTTTGGGATGCTGGGACCACGCCATAACAGACAAATTCGCATTGATGGAAACATGCTTGCCCGTTGGAAGAATCTGTTATGATGCTCGCTTATTTAACCCGTCGGACGCTGCGTTTCCCACCACTTTTTTCTCCCTGTGAGTATCTGAGACAAGAAGAGAATTGATTGTGTGTCGAGCTGTGTTATTAGAAACTAGATGTCGTTGTCCATTTTCTACCTTTCATGTCCGTTCGCCTACCTCGACCCGTCTGCTTAACAGTATGAATGTCGGTTGAGCGCACTGAGTTAGACAATTCTGTCGAGGAGGTTCTTAAGAATTTTATGGATGATAAAGCTATGTCTGAAGGAGTACATGCATCTTCGACCAGGGGACTCCAAGCTTCCCCTTTGATTGGACGTCGTTCGAGACGTGTCAACCCCGCGACTGAGCAACGAAGTAAGCATCGCGACGATCTGGCTAATGCGAAGCAGATCCTATCAATCTTACCAGATTATATCCCTCCTTTGGTTGGTGCGGTTAACTGTGACATCATCCCATGGGACTTCGAGTACACTTTGATCACCGCGTACATCCCGAAAGGAATACGCGTAGTTGGGAGTTAGTTGGGGTAGATCCCTCTACTGAAGAACAATGATTTCAACCTTGGAGACAGAAATAACTATGCCACACTCACACCCCGTAGATACTTGACGAAGACCACTGGGAAGAAGCCTCACCTGGTCTCCCAACCATGGATTAAAGAGCTGGTGCAGTCCATGATACTTAATGTGATGAAGATCCCTCATTTTGGCCGACACCAGGAGGTTAATGCTTGCGTTAAACTCCTCCTGTCGTGCTACCATGGCGTATACCTGTGGCTCGACAGGAGGATTACTATGGATCCGATGCTGATCCACCGGATTATAGGATTGAGCATGCAGGGACCCGACCCTCAACAAATTTACCTAGGGAAGACCTCAAATCGTTCCCTGGTACAACGCATCAAGGAGGATTACGACGAAGTTGAGAAGGGAAAAAGAGGCTACAAGGTAGCCTCTATCCAGTATTTTACAGTGCGCCTTACTTTCCAAATCATAGCTGAAAATATTGTAATAAAGCATCGCCCCACACAAGTCACCGGGTTCATAGTGGACCTCGCAGGAAAATGCGTGGAGGGAATGTGGATGAATTGGGTGAGTTACCTCGTCAACGAGCTCTAGAAAGAATGTCACAAAGTTTAGGATCAGGGATATGAGTTCCACTTTAGCTGGCTGCTCGTACTGATTGCATTTGTCGCTTGGAAAATGATGGAAGGAGCCACCTTCCTGGATATTGAATCGTCGGAGCCATTGGATGCGAGGTTCTCAACCTTGTGGTACAACAATGACATGTCGAAGCAATGGAAGTCGAACGTTGTGTTCCATGTGTACTATCAGCAACTGAAGGTTGCCATTGAGTCATTCCCATGCATGACACCACACAACTTACACCAGTACAGATCGATAGCCAAGTTCCACGTAGATCCACATTTTATATATATCATTGCGCACAGAGATGAGAGCAAGAAGGAGCTACAATATTATTACAAGTTGACAGACGAAGACATGGAGCAGATCACGAAGGAATGGCCAGAAGAATTTCAGACACCTGTCACTGATGCCAAACTCTCCGACACTGAAATTATAGGAAGCCCCTTGGTCACCCGATTTGAGCATGCAAGACAGTCCAATGTGAAGAAGAAGAAGAAAAAGGAGGAAGTTCAGAACATAGAGATTGATGAGGAGGACAATGCCTCAGAAGAAAGTGGATCTGGCTCACCCATAGGAGGAGGAGGAGGAGGAGGATAAGACCAAGTAGATGGACAAGGAGAAGGGGAAGAAAGATAAAAGCAAGGATAAGGTGAAGCTACACTGTCGAAATATCCCCTTACTAAAACAATAACTCCGCAGAAGAGGAAGGTTTATCCAAAGAAACCCTCAACAAGAAAGAAGACCCGCACTAGCAAGCTCAAGATAGAGGCCACGCTCATAGAGGATGATGTCAGTCTAGTCCGTAGAGCAATGGAGGATGCATATGAAGATATCTTGTAGAGATATGGAGCGAAGTAGGAAGAGTTGTATGAAAGGGTTGAGAAGGAGATGAAGGAAATACAATAAGCTATCCGCGCAGTACCTATTGCGCCTTCTTCGTCACAGGTTGCAGAATTGGGGGATGAGCCCACCCAATTGAGAAGATTAGCAAATGAAACAGAGGCTCGAATTCAAAGAGTCCAAGATGAAAAGGAGAAGGCTACAAAATCCCTGAAGAAAGAGAAAGAGGAAGTCTTAGAGAAACTACGAGTTGCGTGGTACTGTGTAACCGCTTATGAAAATGAGAAATACGAGTTTCGAGTGATGCTCAAGGAAGACAAAACGAAGATACAGAGAGAAAAGGACCAACTACTTGCAGAGCAAACTATGGTCAAAGAAGCAGTGAACAAAGCATTTCGCTCTATGCTAGACTTAGAACAGGAGGAACATGATTCAGTCGAGGTTCAAGTGGTGAAGCTCACTGAGGTCATCCAACAACTTCAAGCGAGGATAACAGAGTTGGAGATTCAAGCAGTACCGAGTACTCCGTAGGAAGTGCGTGACCAGAGGAAGGAGGCCGCTAAGAATGTAGTTGGAAGGATCAGAGCCCTCACCTCATAATGCAAATAGTTGAGCGACAGAAGCATTCAGACTTATGAATGCCTCACAGAAGATTCATATTTAAAGAAACTAGAAGCGTAGTTATAGGAGGTGCAACAGCAGACACTGACAGTTCAGGCGTAGATGAAGCTACTCACTGCGGTAGAAAGAGTGAAGATATCTCAGGAACAATGTGCGGTACAACAACAGATTACTACCATCCATGGTAGGGTAATGGAAGTTGCGTAGAAGTTACAACTTGTGCAGGATGAAGCTTGCAAGGTGTTTGAAGATATTGAAGGAAAAGGATCGCAACTGGACCAAGTGGTTGCAACAGTGGAACAACGCTTGGAAGGGCCTACTACAGACAAAATGATCCAATAGCTCATTGAGCAGGAGGCTCAAGCGAAGCAGCAAGTCGAGGCCCCTCGAATGAAGCTCTAGGCCTTCGAAGCAGCGTTGCCTAGACCTAAGTGACTCGGGACGAGTCAAAGGTGAGTGTTGGGGGTCTGGTGGCCCTCGACCAAGTTTTGAGGAAATCTTGGTCATGTTTGACCAATTTTTGGACTTCGACGAAGTGATTGAGGAAGGAGAGCCTAGGCAGAGCTGAGATCACAAATCTCACTTGTTTTGTAGGCTTTGTGGACCCAATAAGGGGTTCCTTATGGTTTTTGTAATGGGTTATGGGATGTCGGCCCATAGGTTTACGCATGATTAGTCCTTATTGTAAAAGTATAAATAAGTAATAATGTAAGGTAGAAGTAGCGAAGAGAAGCGATGTAAGAGACTTAGAAAACAAAGTCTAAGTAGCTAAGTGCAAGTAGTTATGTGTGCTTTGTGCAACATAATGTGTTTGTAAGGCTCTGTGCTTGATAGAAGAGTTGGATTTATGCCTTGAATTGATTTTGGGAAGGAGGATCTGGTGCTCAATGTGAAAATCTCATGTCCTCGACGAAGATTGGCTCTGTGGCTTAGTGCACAGGAGTGGATGAATGTAAGAGATTGAAGAATAATAGAGAAGAAGAAGCAGTTGGTGGATGTAGCCGCACATTGGGGTGAACCACATATATCTTGTGTCTTTGATGTGCTTTGTGTTGTGTTTGTCATTTATCTGCTTAGTGCTTTTAGTATGTATGATGGATAGATCTGATGTTGCTTAGTGATTCACATGTGTTAAGGATGAATGAATGTTAGATCTAACTCTATGTTGTGTGCTAAGTGGTTGAAGTACTTACTCTTTGTTGTTACTGCGTTGATCTATAGTAGGGTTTGTTCTGCGATGCTAATAAAGGCTAATGAACTAATGCATATCATCTTCTAAGTGTTGTTAAAGTAATTTGCAAAG
Organism: Picea mariana; assembly: GCA_032191745.1. Lineage (NCBI taxonomy): Eukaryota > Viridiplantae > Streptophyta > Pinopsida > Pinales > Pinaceae > Picea > Picea mariana. The sequence continues at coordinate 290,089 of JASDQU010738313.1, forward strand.
TGTTGTAATAAACGATTTGTGTCCCATCTTGGTTACATACACTTGAGTCCTGTAATCCCCCCTGCCTCTACCTCGGGTGAGACTGCATCTGCTTCGCAGGTGTTTCCAAAAGGGCTGGTAGTTAGGGTTTTGTTGGTGCATTGTTGAAGCGTTGAACCCTGGGTCTGCCCCTGTGTCAACAATGGCCTAGAAGGCCTCCTCAACAAGGGGGCAACCTCGAAATGAGAATATCTCCAATACAATGATAACACTTACAAAACATTATACAACCTTCTATACCTCTAGCTTTGTAAATAGTTTCTAACTACAAAAACCCTAATTACGTGTGGTCTCATCATTAATGAGAACCAACCACCTAATGGACCTTATATAATAAAGATGACATTTTTACAATGAGTAACACCCACTAACTACCTAATGGGCCTTATTCAAAGCATGGGGTATTCACTCAGTGAACTTGTGGCATAGCACGTGCACTCATGGGATATTAAAGAATACCCGTAATTTCACTAGATATTGATAAATACCTCCCAAAATCATTTTGTTGAACCCCCCTCCCAATACATCTTTTCAATATAAGAAAACCCCCTATTTTTACCACATATCCCTTTTTATACCACCCAATAGTTATAAACCCCTTGATACCCTCCATCCCCCCAATACCTACAATATATTGACTTTATTTTCCACAATTTAAAAACCCCCTTTATGAATGAACATGAAAATATATTGGTCAACAAGGTGAATCCCCCGTGATTCAAAGAAGATGGTCTTGTACATTAAATAACTGTAACACCCTAGTTTTGTTCCCTTGATTTTTAATGTAATTGTATATATATGAGGGAATGTACATGCTAATGATGGTCTCTCATGATGCATTAGTGGCAATGCAAACATGGAATAACAACAATTTGTTAACTTGGAGAGATTATTCAAGGTACATTTACAATGAATTTCAATATGGTGTAAAAATATGAAATGTAGGAAATTGAATTAGATTTTCAAATATATAATTTTTTTTTAATAAAAATTGTGAATAACTATGTGAAATTTGTGTTTTTCTAACAATGGTATTGTTATAGCCCTAAAATGCCCTACTCATGCATACATGGCCTTGGCCCTCTTACTTGCATATTTTTCTAAAGCATTGTTGAGAAGCTCTTCTTAAAATTTTTTTTTTTAGAAGATGTACGTGCCTTGCACCATTACATCCCACGTGCATACACTTGTTGCACCACTAGAGATTGCGTACATATGCATGCTATGCCATTACAACCCGCGTATACTTGCAAAAGTTGCAAAAAATGAAAAGTTGCAAGGAATTCGTTGAAATTTACGGGCTATTGGAAGTTTCCCAACTAATCCACCTGCTATAGCCCATCACCCAATCGAATAGCCATCCTTTTGTCATATAAAAGGAGGTGTTGGGGTCTCATTTCAAATCTAAGCATAAGAACAGTGAAACTCTGCCCAATTTCACTTCCCCTCCTTGCCCAAGATATTGCTGCCTTTTGTGAGATATTGCCTTAGCATTCCCTCATCAACCCCTTCTTCCTCCATTCAGCCCATTCCCTTCCATAGAGGGGATCAGAAGGTTGAGAGAAGACATTCATTCAAGGTGAAATTGGAACATGGTAAAGAGGAGCTCAGACGAGGTTCACAAAACGACGGCCGACACAGATCGTAAGGTATAATCTTTGAATGATGAATAAAATAATCACATTTTCCTGTCCCAAATGATGGTGTTTTGAGTATTTTTATTGATTTATACTTAGCATTTAATATATAAACCTAACTCATGGATATAATAGCATACTTGCAGTTCTTGTTTTCCTATTTTTGGATGCAGGTCAGCCTTGGGAGGAGACGTGCAGTCAGTGGAACTTCCAAGCTTGAGGAGATCATCACCAGACGTGGGATCAAAGGTATAGTTACCCAATCTCTTCTTCATTTGCTTTCTTTACATTAGTTTTGGTATGTTTGGGGTAGTATAGAGAATTGATTGACTTTTAGATGGTTATTCGCTATGTCTACATATTGAACCCTGGTGTAGTTAAAGGGGGTTTTTTCCCACTAGCAGAATTGGAGACCATACTGGGGATCTCTCTAGGGTTTTTTAGGGGTTGTTTGATTGGTTTGTTTTCCTTTCAAGTTTCTTTCAAGTTTGTTGAGTCTGTCAAGGGATTATGGTCACCTCCAGGGTGCATACTAGTTGTCCTTGCCCTGTAAGACTAGCTGGTATTTTCATTTTTTGAAAAGACACAGAGGTGTATGCACCCTGTCTTGGGTCAGCCTACATACATATGCACTCTGCACAGTAAAAAACCCGCGTACATACGCAGGCTGCTGATGCAACAACCTGTGTCTCTGTTTCATGAATTTTTTTTTTGAAAAAGGGGGAGTTTGCCTCTTTCCTAATTGAAGTTCGCACTTCTCAAGGCTTTCTTGGATCATTCCAGAGTCTCTGTTTATGGCCATAGCTTGGGTATAGGTTTCATTTTACTTGTTTCCTAGCATTTTCAGCTTGAATTTTAAGAATCTTCTTGTGTATTCATCAATTTCTTTTGGAATATTTTGTTAGTTCTGCTTTGATTGGAAGAAAATATATAAAAAAAACCTAGTTTGTTAGGTTTCTTTATTTCTTTGCATTTGCTTTGCATTGTTATTTGAAAAAGAAAAATAAATTAGTATAGTGTTGTGTTTTCTTCTCATCTTGAAATCATTTCAAAAGAAAAATAAGAAAGATAATATTTCTTTGCCAATGTTCTTATAAGTTTCATTTTTGCAAGAGTATTAACAACATCAGTTTCACTACCATACCTTGTGAGTAAATCAAGACTTAAAAAATAATGCTTAATCTAATTTACACTAGACTTTTTTGTTTGTAGGGTCAACAAAATAGTTTAGGGTTTTAGGGCCTTGAATTAGGTTGGAGAGGAAACTCTTCAAGGTCGTTAAATCAAACATTGGATTCTGAGTTAGGGAGTGCTTAAGTCTAGTGTCGTAAAATTTATCTGGGACCCCCCTCTAACACAGGGGATAAACACAAGGTCGCGTGAGGAAAGGAGACGAAGATAACCCCTCCAAAGTCAGACCGAACGTAGTGGGGAACACATATTGAGGGTCTGTCTCGAGATTAATACCAACTGCATTTGACTATGGAGCTTCATAGACCTCTAATCCGTTCAAGNGAGGAAAGGAGACGAAGATAACCCCTCCAAAGTCAGACCGAACGTAGTGGGGAACACATATTGAGGGTCTGTCTCGAGATTAATACCAACTGCATTTGACTATGGAGCTTCGTAGACCTCTAATCCGTTCAAGATCCTCTGTTGTCTTCCAGACCATTTGCTTTCGATACCCTTGATAGGCTTCAAAATTTTTATCCTTCTCATTGCAATCCACTTGGTTGTCGACTGTACTCGCCTGGTGACTGATTGCGAGCTGGAAACCTAGTTGCCCATATTATAGGGACTTACATGGGTGACTGCGGGGGTATACCATGGTACCTGGGGCAGACGTCGGATCGTGCTTCACAGAGTATACCTGGAGGGTGATTTCGTGTTTGAGTTTGACTTACATCGATTAGTTTCTCTAGTGTTGATTGGCGTAACTGTCCTTCCCACTAGTTAGTCTTCTGCTTGATTTTCCTTTAGGAACTTTTAGTGTGTGCTCTATGCTCCCTAGTTTTCCATAGTGAGTTAGTAATTCATTTCTTTGGGTCTCTGAACTAAGGTGGTTGACCTCCCACTCTGTCGGTCGTGGGTACTTTTCGGTCTTCCGCTTAGAAACGTGGAGCTACCTCTTTATAGGCGTTGTTTTTTATAACACTGGTTCTCCAGAGTTAGTGTGTGAAACTTTTACGGACTTGAACAATCCCACAAGGGGAGAACCTGTGTATAAGATATTCATGGCTAAAGTTACTGATGATACCAACCAAGGAACCCCTTCACAAGGAAATTCTTGTTCTTTTCCTTTCTTTGGAAATGTTGGTGTCCCTTTGATAGCCATTTTGTACATTCCTGGGTTGAATGTAGTACTACCGGTTTGGTTGGGTACCATTCCAAATGTCCTGAATGCTCATGATGCTTCTCATTTAAGAACCTTATGTCATGGGAATCATGTTGATGTTCCTTTGTCAACAAAGTCTTCTCCTCCTCCTTCTACCTTCCCTGGTGAAAGTATAACTACTAGTAACCAGAAGTCTAAACGAAATAGAAAGAGGAAGAATAGGAAGAAGACATCACCAACCTCTGCGAGTCATGTTGGAGATAGGTTGTCAACCTATGCAAGTCATGTTGAAGACCAACACCCAGCCTCTGCAAGTCATGATGGGGGAAAGCACCCAACCCCTGTAATTCATGTTAGGGGGGAAAGTCCAGTCATTGGTAGTCATACTAGAAATAAGTATGTAGCCTCTGCGAGTCATGTTATCGCCCAATCACCAACCTCTGCAAGTCATGTTGGAGATGTGCAACCAACCACTGCTAGTCATGTTGGGGGAATTGATTCTGTTGAGAAACCTAGATGGATAGGATGTAAGCCTAAGTTCCCTTGTAATCTTTGCAAGGGAGATCACCTTACTCATATGTTCCCTAGAATTCCAGAGGTACGAAGATTGTGGTCCCTATCTACAAACTCTTATGATTCTAAGTCTTCTGAGATTTCCTCACAGCCTATTCATCCAGTGGTTGAGAAAGTGGTCACACCGATGCAATGTTCGGTTGATCCCACTCTTCTCTTGGAGAGTTTCGAGTCTACCAAAGTGGTCATGTGGATGCAATCTTCGGCTGATCCCACTCTTCTCTTAGGGATTTATGTGTCTACCGACTATGTTTTTAGCATTTCTAGTTCAGTACTTTCAGAACAAGGGGGCATTCCACTCACTTAGAGCACACCCCCTCCAAGCCCTATGATGGTTTCCTTTGATTGGAATGACCTTGTTGAGCCTCGTCTTCCTTCTTCTGCACCCTTTCAAATAAGGGTTGAAGTTAATTCAAATAAAATTTACCTATGTATAATAAATGAAGGAGCCTCCACAATTATTTTATCCTCCTCAACTTGGAAAGATTTGGGTTATCTCGATCTTGTGTCTGCTTCGCATGAGCTGTTGGCTTTTGATAGATTCCCTAGTGAATATTTGGGGGTTCTTTCTCAGTTGCCTATCTTGTTAGGTGGGAATATTTTCCTTGTCGATGCTATAGTGGTGCAAGGCCCGTTAGATTTCTATATGCTTATCCAGTGTGATTATGTATATGCTATGAAGGCTATGGTGTCTACTCTCTTTCGAGTGATGAATTTCCCTCACAATGGAAGCATTGCCACTATCGACCAACTGACATTTGATAATGACCATCCTAATTCGATGTTAGCTCATGCTGCCCCTTTATATGTTCCTAGTGTTCACGTAGACTCTACATCGCCATGGGTTAACTATGTGGCATCTTATCCTCGATGTTCAATTGCTTCTGAGAAGGAACCTGTGAAATCATGTTTGCCTTCTCAAGACTTGGTCTCATCAATTGATCCATTGGTTTATCCAATAGGGGCATGGGAGCCCTTGCTTCCCCCTCTTGGTCCAAGTGATCTCGAGTCTCCTATTGATTATGATCTCACTATTTGTAGATCCTCAAGCCCTCGTGCTTGTGATTCTTTGTTGATAGACTCTATCAGACCTGGACATAACCTTCATCATCATATGGAATATGGTCAGTTTGCTTCGCCCTTTGGGACTATCGACCCTTCTCGTTTACGTGATTTCTAGGATTTTGAATTACCTTCGGATGAGGCTATCCTTGAATCCATGACTACGGTTTCTATACTGTGGGAAGACTTACACTATGGTTTGTGTTTTCTTCCCTTTTGGGATACTTTCCAAGTTGACTATCGAAGAGACTCTTGGTCTAAGCCTAGCAGTGGGCTCTACCTGAACCAGTATTATGCATGAGTCGTAACCCCCTGGAATCTCTAAAAATGAAAATATTGTTGAGCGATCTTGTTGTCCTTCACACTCACCAAACTCAAATTTGAAGGCACATATGTCCGACAATAGTTTACCCATTTTTCGGTTCGAACGATTAATTTCACGAATAAAGGTATGCTCTAGGAACTTCGGTTCTCTAGAAGAGTATTCTCAGGCGTAAGTTTAACCCTTTTTCGGGCCTGAGTGACTAAATATTTGAAAAAGGAACATTCTCCTTGGTTTTGGTTTATCACCTTTTTCGGGCCTTGGAGATTACTTATGAAAAAGGAACCCCCACAGAGTCCATAGTTAATCTCTTTTTAGACTCCCTAAAATTGAAAAGATCGCCAAGTGACCTTGTTCATTCACACTCGTTAAATTGGTCCAGAAGAACATCCACTGGCATGAGTTTAACCCTTTTTCTAGCCTATAGATTATAGCGGAAAAAGGTATGCCTCGGGAGATTCATCTCCCTGGGAGAGTTCTCCTCAGTAACTTTTATACTTTTTCTGGATAAGGAGACTAAACTCAGAAAAAGGCTGTGAGTCCATAGTTAATCTCTTTTTAGACTCCTTAAAATTGAAAATATTTCCGAGTGATCTTGTCTTTGTCACACTCATTAAAATGGTTTTGAATAGATGTTTTTTCGGTGCAAGTTTACCCCTTTTTTGAACCAACTAGACTATCTCCGAAAAAGGTACTCCTTGGAGTCTTCTTTTATGTTTTTTTCAGACTCTCTAAATGTGAAAAAACTATCGGGCTTACCTTCTCTGGGCTCGTAAAATTACATGGAAGGGGTCTCATTGTGCATTTCTTAATCACATTTGCATCTATGCATCTTTGGCCTAATGTCGACTCCATGTTTCTCTCAACTGAACCTTTGAAGCATGCCTTATACACAAGCCTCGTAGCATTTCTTGTTTCTGCGACCTGACACCTTGACCCATGGAGGAATTTTCCTCGAGTGTCCTTTTCTTGCATATGTTTCCTTGCTCTGAGCATTAGTATGTTCCTTGTGCTTGGAACTAATATGCTTGCTTGCGACACTCGTTCCTCCTTTGTAATGTAGCATTCTTTTATTCTTTTTCAAGCTCTTTAAAAAATTGAAAAGACAAAAAAATCAAATATTCCAAAAAGAGGGAACAATAAATATGTATTCTTTTTTCAGTAGCACAAAAAGTCACCCTTGGACAAAGCACATCCTTTCGTTTGTTCATCAATCATTGGGATCTAGTATGACCTTAGGAAGTTGTTCTTTCTACATAGAGTTGTGTCCTCCTCCATTTGGTTACTCTTCCAAACACATGGAGAGTTTGCATTGCCTCCTACATCGTGAACTTATGTCAATGTCATGTTGCCTGAGTCTAATCATCTTTCGTGCTTTTATCCAAGGGAAATTTTACCCAACCTAAGTTATCCTTTATGAAATTTTTCTCTTAACTTCATGAGTCAGTCATCCTGAGAGTCCAGTCACGTCCTGATTCAAAATCGACGAAGTTCTCTTCCTGGTCATCGAGATCCTCATGTCTTTTCCTGACGAGCCGTCAAAGAACTCAGGGTAGTGATTTATACACTCCCATTATACTCCTACTTTATTTTTGAAGATCTTGAAGTTGTTTCTTGAGCTATGAATACCTCATATCTAGCCGTCAGGTGTCACTAGCTTCTTGAAGTTGGATACTATACTTGTATATCTTTGATTGATTTTGAGATGTAGATCCACTGTGTATTTCTCACGGATACACTTTATATAGTTATATGATATGGATATGCAGTGTATTTGATTGGAAACAATGATTTAGTTCATCCCAAGCATGGGTATGCCCGCCTCAGAGAGACAATTGTTGTTTTGTAGATGGCACCTCCCGAACTTTGGTCTCGGGCTCACTCAATTTCATACATTGGTGAAGATATTGTAATGTATTTCGACCATCAGCTGCTCTTATGACCTCACACATTAGGGGACATATTTTATAGCCCTAAAATTCCCTACTCATGCATACATGGCCTTGGCCCTCTTACTTGCATATTTTTCCAAAGCACTGCTGAGAAGCTCTTCTTAAAAAACCATTTTTTAGAAGATGTACACGCCTTGCACCACTACAGCCTACGTACATATGCTTGTTTCACCACTACAACTCGTGTACATATGCATGTTGCACCATTACAGCTCGCATATACTTGCAAAAGTTGCAAAAAACAAAAATTTGCAAGGAATTCATTGAAATTTACGGGCTATTGGAAGTTTTCCAACTAATCCACCTGTTATAGCCTATCACCCAACCAAATAACCATCCTTTTGTCATATAAAAGGAGGTGTTTGGGTCTCATTTAAAATCTAAGCATAAGAACAGTGAAACTCTACCCAATTTCACTTCCCCTCCTTTCCCAAGATATTGCTGGCTTTTGTGAGATATAGCCTCAGCATTCCCTCATCAACCCCTTCTTCTGCCATTCAACCCATTCCCTTCCATAGAGGTGATCAGAAGGCTGAGAGAAGAATTTCATTCAAGGTGCACTTGGAGCATGGTAAAGAGGAGCCTAGACCAAGTTCGTGGAACAATGACTGACGCAGATTGTTGGTATCCGGTTTTGATCATGTTTTTGCCTATATTATACTCCAAAGACTTCCATTTATATACCTAGTACCACCCTTTTGGCCTTGTTTTGACATAGTTGACATCTCCCTACCATTTAATGGGGTTACTTAAGGTATCTTTACATTTCAAGCTATTTTTATGCACTTTGATGCTTTAAATTGATATTGGAACTAATGTCTCTTGGGTTAGGTACCACTTCTATTTTTGGAATAGGATGCCGGTACCATGTACCAACTCGTACCCGTGGAGATACCAATGGAGCCGCTCAAGATCTGTGTGTTATGGTTCGAATGGGAGACAGAGAGATTCTCATGACAGCTGGAGTCATCGCCCACAGGGTGCTTGAAGGCATAATGATAAAACTGGGCCGTTAATTCTTCATCGTTCACACTTCGTGACACTACGTGTCACGAAGATGTGAAGTACGTTTTAAAACTTGATTCCAAGACTATTTTCGGATCAGGGATCCATTTGTTTTATGTATCTTTGTTTTAGACTGTTATAAACAGAAGGATTTATATAAACCCGGGATCACTCCTGAGAAGAGGTTGGATTATGTTATATCGTGAACATATATTTCTGAATACAAAAAACTGCTGTTGCGTTATGGTACTCGACTGTCATACGCTCTGAGTATTTTTCTTATGAGTTAATGAAGCGTGAAGTTTACACCATGTTTGCATAGAATGATATAGTCGGCTCTGGTTATTACTTACAGCGTTGTGCCGTTTGGTTGGGCCTGCCAAACCGGTGCAAGCCGCTGCTTTATTCTGTCATAGATTTCGTATTTCAATGTGTTAGTGTTTGCTTACATGATAGCTTAAAGTTTCAGAATTAACTCGTTCAAAATCGTGTTTATTTATTCTTCAACCGAATCATTCCAGCATAACTGATATCTCTTTACGTTGATGAGTATTGAACGCATGACTGATTCCTATAGGGTTTAGCGCATGAACTTGGTTTGTTTGGCTTCTAGTTTTCAATTCGAGCATCACTTAGAGATTAAGTGAACTTTGCATTGTTAGATAGTTAGTTACCCTGCTTAATTAGAATAGTTAGATTACAGTTAAACTAGAGGAAGCTTCCGGTACCAGTAGGTAGAGTAGTACTCTGTTTTCCTGTAGACAGATTTAGATTGATTTTGATGACCAGATTAAATGCATTTACAAAAATACTCTTTTTGTCATGGTTTGAATCGAAATGGTGATGATAGATGATTAACAGTAGTGGTGGAATAATCTTGTGAAATCATACTTCTGCATGGAAATAGAAGTACCAGCATTTAAACATAGGACTGTTTTCTGTTAATGACTCAAATAGGAAATGCTAAGCTTCAGGATAATCATTAGGATTCAAGTTCTCAGAATAAGTGTGTGTTTTCTTCTAAGGATAGCATTCAGATAGCGATTAGAGCCTTACCCGCACATACAGTGTAGAAGCTCAAAGTTTACCAACCCTGGTTTGACAATTTAGTGTTTCAGGTCATTCGAATCTTCAATTTAGCAGCCTGACATTTTTTGGCGCCGTTGTCGGGGAGCTGTTTAAAAGGTAAGAAGATAATTGTCTTGATTAGTTTTGGAATGCACTTAGTTTGGTTTGGTGTGTTAGCAGGTTGATAGTAAGAGCAGCTGTGGAAACAAAAAGGGTGAAAACCGACATATCAGTTATCACAGGTATTCTGAAACTCAATCTTAGTTCTTTCATTTCATTTAGCATGACTTCATGAGAAATAGAGATCCTAGAGGTAGATTTAAGAAAAATATAAAACCACAAAATGAAGAAGAAACCTCCACCCAAAGAGCAATAGAAACTGAAACTGAAATTATGGCTGAGGAAACCATAGAACAGAACCTAGAACCAAGAAACACCATACATCAGCAAACTCAAAATCTTGGTGATCCAGCCCTAGATGACACAGTTGATCCAGAGAAAATACAAGATCTTCTCAGGAACCCTAACTCTATAGTTTCATAGATAACAACTACAACTGTGGGATCAAAGGCCATAGGATCCTCAAAAAGACCAATAGGAGATAAAACTTCTGACAAAAAGAATCCAGAAAGGTGGGATTTCACACCCTCACCAAAGAAAGATCGGATTGTATATACAATTCTTGGTAATCCTTTTACCATGGGAGATAGAGGGAGAAAATTACACGAGGAACTTCATATTGAAAATGAAGGTGAAGAACAAGCAGAGAATGAGTTACCACAAGAAACCACCTTTGGATTTCCTATTTTGGACTTAGTCCAGAATGTCACCATGAAAAATATCCCACTTTTAGCACTGCCAACCTTCCATGGGAAAAATAGTGAGGACCCTGATGTCTTTCTTTTTGAATTCGACATCCTGTGTAGGAGTTATAACTACCTCCAGGATGCACACAAACTGAAATTATTTCCTGCCACCCTGAAAGATTCTGCATTACGTTGGTTCATGAGTTTGGGAGAATACAACATTAGATCTTGGGAAGATATGAAGGTAAAATTTTTGAGGAAGTACCAGGACTATTGCAGAACCAATGATTCTCGAAATGACATCTTCAAACTGCAACAACAAGATGAAGAAAGCCTTGAGGATTTTCTAGAAAGATTCACCTTTACCCTTCAAAAATCTAAATACACTGATCTCCAGGATGAAGCAATCAAGACTCTTTTCTTAAAAGGAGTTTTGGAGGAATACATTGATACCCTCAATTTAATGGCTTCAGGAGACATTTATCAAAAGAATTTTGAAGCAATTAGTGAACTCTGTAGAACTTACTCAAGAAGTAAAGGGAAAGCTGCAAAA
>JASDQU010738313.1:310175-322096 GCA_032191745.1 Picea mariana
GGGGTTACTTAAGGTATCTTTACATTTCAAGCTATTTTTATGCACTTTGATGCTTTAAATTGATATTGGAACTAATGTCGCTTGGGTTAGGTACCACTTCTATTTTTGGAACAGGATGCCGGTACCAGGTACCAACTCGTACCCGTGGAGATACCAATGGAGCCACTCAAGATCTATGGGTTATGGTCCTAATGGGAGACAGAGAGATTCACATGACAGCTGGAGTCATCGCCCACAGGGTGCTTGAAGGCATAATGATAAAAATGGGTCATTAATTCTTCATCGTTCACACTTCGTGACACTACGTGTCACGAAGATGTGAAGTACGTTTTAAAACTTGATTCCAAGACTATTTTCGGATCAGGGATCCGTTTGTTTTATGTATCTTTGTTTTAGACTGTTATAAACAGAAGGATTTATATAAACCCGGGATCACTCCTGAGAACGGGTTGGATTATGTTATATCGTGAACATATATTTCTGAATACAAAAAATTGTTGTTGCGTTATGGTACTCGACTGTCATACGATCTGAGTATTTTTCTTATGAGTTAATGAAGTGTGAAGTTTACACCATGTTTGCATAGAATGATATAGTCGGCTCTGGTTATTACTTATAGCGTTGTGCCGTTTGGTTGGGCCCGCCAAACCGGTGCAAGCCGATGCTTTATTCTGTCATAGATTTAGTATTTCAGTGTGTTAGTGTTTTCTTACATGATAGCTTAAAGTTTCAAAATTAACTCGTTCAAAATCGTGTTTATTTATTCTTCAACCGAATCATTCTGGCATAACTGATATCTCTTTACGTTGATGAGTATTGAACGCATGACTGATTCCTGTAGGGTTTAGCGCATGAACTTGGTTTGTTTGGCTTCTAGTTTTCAATTCGAGCATCACTTAGAGATTGAGTGAACTTTGCATTGTTAGATAGTTAGTTACCCTTCTTAATTAGAATAGTTAGATTACAGTTAAACTAGAGGAAGCTTCCGGTACCAGTAGGTAGAGTAGTACTCTGTTTTCCTGTAGACAGATTTAGATTTATTTTGATGACTAGATTAAATGCATTTACAAAAATACTCTTTTTGTCATGGTTTGAATCAAAATGGTGATGATAGATGATTAACAGTAGTGGTGGAATAATCTTGTGAAATCATACTTCTGCATGGAAATAGAAGTACCAGCATTTAAACATAGGATTGTTTTCTGTTAATGACTCAAATAGGAAATGCTAAGATTCAGGATAATCATTAGGATTCAAGTTCTCAGAATAAGTCTGTGTTTTCTTCTAAGGATAACATTCAGATAGCGATTAGAGCCTTACCCGCACATACAGTGTAGCAGCTCAAAGTTTACCAACCCTGGTTTGACAATTTAGTGTTTCAGGTCATTCGAATCTTCAATTTAGCAGCCTGACACAGATTGTAAGGTATAATCTTTGTATGATTAATAAAAGAATCCCATTTTCCTGTCCTAAATGATGGTTTTTTGAGTATTTTTATTGATTTATACTTAGCATTTAATATCTAACCCTAACTCATGGATAAAATAACATGCTTGTAGTTCTTGTTTGCCTATCTTTGGATGCAGGTTAGTGTTGGGAGGAGAAGTGTAGTCAGTGGAACTTCCAATCTTGAGGAGATCATCACCAGACGTGGGATCAAAGGTATAGTTACCCGATCTCTTCTTCATTTGCTTTCTTTACATTAGTTTTGGTATGTTTTGGGTAGTATAGAGAATTGATTGACTTTTAGATGGTTATTCGCTCTGGATACATATTGAACCCTGGTGTAGTTAAAGGGCGGGGGGGGGGTTCCCGCTAGCAGGTATGTTATTTTTCTATCAAAACATAAGGTATATGTCTCCCGTAGTATAGGTGTTGAGTACCTTTGCGATGGATTTTTCTTCCAGAAATTTGTATAATTGTAGAGAACCCATTGTTCTAGTGCGATGTATTTTAAAAAAAATCGTAATATTATATATATATTGAATTATGAAATTTAATATATCCTTGAAATTACAACGCCTTCGGTTAGTGCAGGATATGGGGCTCTTAACATTATGGTCTCTTTTAGTGTGATAGATAACTTATTTTAAAAATGCTTAATCTGATAAAAAGATATAGCATAAATACAAGAGGTATGTATTTTAGGATTATAATATATGTCAAGACAAAAACAATTTAAATAGTAAAAAATATTAATTAAAATATATATTTGGACTTTGAATAGCTCACTCTATCTATGTATGTAGTTTCATTGACAACGGATTTGTGTAGCCTATAGAAAAATAATGTAAAAAATAGTTATATAGAGAGGTATTCATAAAAATAGAGGATTTTATGTATTTGTAAACCAAACCATAAGGTTTGTACCCAAACCTAAATCCAAGGCAACCAATTCAACATACACGTACACTAGATTTTTCATTCCTACCCCCCAAAAAATTGAATTAGAAATAAAATGCACATGCTCTTAATAATGCACACGTTCTCTAAAGAATGCACATGCATTCCTAAAATGTGCACACATTCCTGAAATGCATACATGCTCTTATGCCTTTATTTATTTATTTCACTTTCTCTACCCCTCTCTCCCATACCCATCTACCCTTCACCTTATCTGCTAATTACTTCATCTCCTCCACCCCCTCCCTTCCTCTATTTCATTTTTTCTACCCCGCTCTACCCCCCGTTTTTCTTCTGCATCTACCCCTCTCTCCCCTCCCCTCTCTCGATAACTGTATCCCCCTCCCTCTCTCTCCCCCCTTCCTCTATTTACCTATCTCCACATATATCTCTCTCTCTACCCTTCTTTCCCTCTCTTCTCTCTCTCCCCCTCATATACACCTCTCTCCCACCACTCCTTATCCCCCTATCTCACTCTTTTTCACTCTCTCCCTTTCTCTTACACTCCCTCTTCCAATATCTCTCTTCCCCCCCCCTCTCTCTACCCGTTGTTAGTATCAATATAACTCCCTCTCTCTTTCCCTTTTTCTCTCTCCTTCTCTCTCCCCCCTCTTTCTATTTTCCTCTCATTTTACCTCCCTATTTCTCTCTACCCCCTCCCTCTCTCTTTCTCTACATCTCACTCTCGACCTCTCTTATGCTCTTGTTGGATCTCTCCCTCCCTCCCCTTCTCTTCCTCTCCCCTCCCTCTCTCTCTCTTTGACATCTACCCCTCTCTCTCCCCCCTTCCTCTCACTCATTGTGAAAGATAGTATGGTATGAGCATGAATATGAAAGAAAGGATGGAGTTGAGGAGATGTGCATGATACTCAGGATGTAGACTACAAGATAAAAAAATAAATGCAAGAAAAATAATCCACCACTTGTAACCCATGAAAGAGCCTTGTACTTCACATTGAATCTCTGGATGATTTTCCCATCATGATCAATGTTAAAAATTGAACAATATGGCCAAGGACCAAGCTATGTAAATACATACTCCAAAATTATTAATAAAATACATTGTTGACTGCAATACAAGAGGGACATGAACATGGGGGATATGATTACATAAGAGAAGAATGTAATCATGGGAGGGTATTAAGGGGGGCTTAAAGGGGCCAAAAACATATAATGTATTATTTTATTGTAACCCAAATTTCCTTTACCTTATCTTATGTTAAAGGAAGATCAACTTTGGGACACATGCTAAAGTAATTGGGTGGACTTCCTTGAGTGCCAAGTGGCAATTCAAAAACGTGCATACTTATTCCTTATGTTTGGGGGAGCTATCCATCATTATGTCCAAAATTTTGCATGATTTGAACAATAATCTAGAGGGAGAAACCTATTGTTTAATCATGTAATAGAAATCTGCTATGCTAGTTGTAAATTCACGCTGAAAATTAGCCTATGTTGATTCCTAGCCTTAACTCCCAACAAAGATATTTCCTAGCCAGTTTATGTTGGAGCCTAGGAAAGAGGTGAGATAGCTCAAGGAATTGTGTTGTAGAGAAGGGGATCCACTTATTTGGGTTGTGAAAGATGAAGAGGAAAGAGAGACAGTGAGTTGGGATGGGTATGTGAGTAAGAAGATCATAATAGTTTGGGTATTGGGCTATGTGAGGGAACGATAGCTAGCCATAGGAGCTCATTTTTTCTTGTGGACTCATAGCCTCATCTTGGGGGTGGTCTATTATAGACAGATCTAGTGCAATAGATCCCGCGGTTGGGAGGAATTTCCCTTATATGTAGCTAGTTAGTGAATCTTTCTAATCAAGATAAGTGTTGTGTTTCATTGCCTTTTGGTGTTATATTTCTATGTATTTTAATATTTAGAATGTTGTGAATGATATTTAATAATATGTTGCCATAATTTTGTATGTTTCTATGTAAATCATATGAATTTTCTTCTCATACTACATGGACATTTTTATCATACAACAGGACATAAATATTATGGTATCAGAGCGATGTTTATTCTACCGAATTGGTGGGAAATTGATGAATTTTCTAGGTATCCCACCATCCTAGGAAGAAAATGGTTGGCTGGTTATGCTATATATTGGTATCAAAGATTTGGTTCAAACACTAGACCTACTTGTGTCAGGAATAAAGTGTAGAGGTAGAATTTGTAGTAAGCATGCAAACAATTTGACAAAGTTTTTTGAATGAAAATTTGAGGAAATTGGCCATAAATGTAGTATTTTTTTTCCAGGTTATAAATCCTTGGGAAAAACCCCAAGTACTTCCCCTCATTTTGAGTATGATACCCAAGGTAATCCATAGAATATTTAAGGCACAAGGCTGGTAAAAAATATGCCTCAAATCCATTATAATAATACACTCTTTAAGAGCTCAAAATGTCACTTTTAGGAATTGAAACTGGGTGGGGAGGATAACAATCCTTCCTCTCAACCACCCAAGCTAAACCCAATTGGCAGCGAGAAATTCAGTATTTGAGGCGAACAATATTAAACCCCCCCAAAATAAGTATCTTCCAAGCATGTAGAGGCATGAATTTCATCAAGTATATGGTTGCAGAGTTGGCCATGGAGAAATTAAAGAAGTTGTGGAAAATTTGTGGAAAACCCCAAAATTTTCAGCAAAATTAGGTTGAAATTGTGTTTAGAATCATCACAGTGATGAATAATGGAATAAATTTGATAATTGCACGGTGAATTTTTCCTTGGGAGGCTGAAAATTTCAAATTCATGGAAACCTCGTGTAAACAAATTTTGGGAAAATTAAGTGAAATTGAGTGAAACTAGGTGAAAGTGAGCAAAGAGCCCCAATTTTTGGAGTAAAACAGTGAAAAATTGGCTAAGGGAGGTCGAATTGATAGGAGTGGAGTCAAATTACATTATGATAAGATCAAACTAGAATTTCATGGTGGCCTATGCATACATTTTTTGAAATTAGGCATTATTGACAAAATTTGAATTTTTGAAAATTTTGGGATTTTCCATACTAGTGATGTTAGTGGTGACATGTAGGGTGATGTGGAATAACATGGTACACAAAGGTAGACCTAATGGACATGACATGAAGGTGGCAGGTCCCATAGGTGACATGGTTGGCCACATCGACAAAGGTGGTTACATACCAAAATGGAAGTGGTTTTGGAATCGGTTCAATTGGATCTGTAACCAATACATGGGAATTGTGTGTCCCTTTTCAAAACCATTGGTCACAAGTGGTTATGGTTCCAAATGAAAATTAAACTAGGGAACTAGTTGATGGCCCACAATTGCTACCAGTCGTCAATCTAGGATCGATGGTTGGGGAAGGTGTGCACTAGTGGGAGAGTGTTAAAGTACGACCTTGACGATCACGTCAACCAATGGGGAAGTGATAGGTGTATGGATGTGAATGGAGATGGGACCCCATGTACCATTAATGGTAGACTATGATAAGTGGACATTTGGGTATGAGTGGGGCCCATGGGCCAATAAAATACAAAAATAATATAAATAAATATAAATAAAAATAAAAAGGAGAGAAAAGGAAAATGTAAGGGGCACAGAGGGTGATGAGGCACCTAGGTGGCCAAGATGATGATATGGTTTCCTCACCTATTGAAAAGTGGACACCTGTTCCATGTTAGAAAGAACATGCTATCCATGTCAGCAAGGTTGACATGTCAACAAATATAAAGGATTGAATATCAGAGACATGGACGATGCATAGGGAACCTATAGCCATAAAGAGGAAGTGAAAGGCCTAAAAATAAATTTAGGCAATGAGGAGATAGAATCCAATGGACATAGAAGTAGGGTAAAGCTAGTGGATTTGATAGAGACTATGAAGAATCAAAATATGGAAGTACAGTTACAAGGTTGATAATGAGAGGATAGTAATAGCTTAGGAAGAGTATAATCATATAAATACTCAATTGCTATAGAGTCTAAACTAATTGTAGAGGTAAATAAAAAATGGATTAGGTTCAAGACACGAGGAAGAAGTTAGACCTCATGCAAGGAGGGAGAAATATATAAGACCTAGGATCTCAAGAAGTGCTAGTAGAAATCATAGGAAACAATACTCACCTACTTATTTATCTAGGAAGTCACATCCATATAAAGAATCACAGAGAAGCTTGAAAGCGTCCCTTGTTAGGAATCAAAGAACAAGACATGAAGTGGAAAGTTTCCAACGGGAGATCAAGAATCTTAAGCCACCAACGTTTGATGGAGAGAACAAAAAGGGAGAATAGGTTGAAGCATGGTTGCTTGGAATCGGAAAGTAATTTTAGCTGCATAACTATTCATCCAAATTGGAAGCTAGGATTGTGATATACCATGTACAAGGGAAATCTTCCATGTGGTGGGAGAAATTGTCAATAAATTCAAGAACATCAATGAGAATAATATCTCTTGGAATTGGTTTATAGATATTTCTAGCGGTACTACCTTTCAGAGCACTACTATGAGAAAAAAATTTAAGGTTTTTTTGAGCTCAAGTTGGGAAATATATCCATGGAAGAGTATGAAAATAATTTCTTAGATATGTTGAGGTATGTGGGTTTTATCGAGGAGGAGAAGGTGAAAATATAAAGAGTCTTAAATGGACTTCCATCCTTATATAGAGATACGATTCAATTTGATGAGCCAAAGGCTCTAGAGGAGGCCATTAGGAAGGCCATGTACTTGCATGAACATAAAAAAAGAAGAGAAATGGTACTTAAGTCTTGGAGAGATAAGAAGAGTAGTGTTAAGATGGATCAAAGAAAGAAATAAGTCAAATATCCTTCCTTCAGGATTATCCCTATTGCATACTAGAAGAGCTAACCAACTAAGAGTAAGTCCAAGATGGAATAATATTTAGGAAAAAGACCAAGGCCACCAATCAAATGTTGGGGATGTAAAGGAGAGAACATGCATAGAGATTGACCTCATAAGGAAGAAAAAATGAGGACCATGCACAATATTCAAGAGGCTACTATAGTTGAGGATGTGGGAAGAAACATTCCAAGGATATATGCGTCCTTGGAAGATAGACATGCAAATCATTAGTCCCACATGATTGAAGTAGAAGGTAAGATTACCAATCAACCTGTTGTTATTTTAATTGATTTAGGAGCAAGCTATAGTTACAATGATCCTAATTTAGTGGAAATATTTCATTTGAAGAAGAGTAAGCTTGAAACATCATGGTTGGTTCATCTAGAAACTAGAACCAAAAGAAGGATTAATGAGATTGTTAAGGGATTCCCAATAGATATGAATGGAGTGAACATAGTTACATATATGACTATCATGTCATTGGGATCATATGTTATCCTAATCAAAATGGATTGGTTGTACAAGAATCATGTTTTATTAGATTTCCACAATGAGATTTTCACATGTCTTGATGAAGAAGGGAAGTAGAGAACAATGAAATGAATACCAAGACCCATCTCCATAAGATAAATTTCAGATTTACAGCTAAAGAGATGCTTAATAACAGGATACCAATTGTTTGGATCTCATGTGGAAGCAAAAACTAAGAATAAGATCCCAAGTCTTGAAGAATTTTTAGTGTTGCAGGAATTTGAGGATTTATTTGGGAAAAACAGGTTTTCCACCAAAGAGAGATATAGATTTCACTATTGATCTAATGCATGGAGCTTCCCTAGTATCCAAGACCCCCTACAGAATGAGCACACTATAGTTAAAGGAGTTACAAATGCAACTAGAATAGTTGTTGAAGAAAGGGTACATACACCTAAGTGTCTCACCTTAGTGAGAACCAATGTTATTTGTGAGAAAGAAGGATGCGACCTCGAGGCTGTGTATTTATTTTAGGTAGTTAAATAAATCTATAGCGAAGAACAGGTACCCTCTTCCCAATATTGATGATCTTTCGATCAAATAAAAGGAGAAAAGGTATTTTCCAAGATAGATTTGAGATTAGGGTACCATCAGGTGAGGATAAAAGATGAGTACATTTGTAAAAAAAAAATTAGAATGAGATATGGGCATTATGAATTTTTGGTGGTGCCATTTGGATTGAAAAATACCTCGACTGTCTTTATGTTTTTATGAATGATATTTTTCATAAATTATATGGATAAGTTTTTCATTGTTTGCTTGGATGACATACTTATCTATTATAAGTCAAAATAAGAACATGAACATCACTTAAGGATGGTGCTACAAATGTTAAGGGAGCATTAGTTGTATGCAAAGTTGAGAAAATGTTCATTTTACGAAAACAAGATCCACTACTCTGGAGCATCAGTTGTATGCCAAGTTCAAAAAATGTTCATTTTACCAAAAGAAGATCCACTACTTGGGGAATATCATTTTAGATGAGGGAACAGAAATGGATCTAAAGAATATTGAAGCCATTAAAGGATGGACAACACCAAGGAATGTTACAGAGATCAAATCATTTATGGGATTAGTTTGATACTACAGGATGTTTATTGGAGGATTTTCAAAAATTTAACATCCCATCACCTGTTTGCAAAAGAAGTGGATAAATTTTGAATGGACCTCCATGTGTGAATAAAGTTTCCATCTTTTGAAGAAATTGTTAACTAGTACACCCATTTTTGAAGATTGTATATCTAAATGAAAATTTGGTGGTATGCACAGATGCATGCAAATAAGGACTTGGTGGATTCCTTACTCAAAATGGACATGGCATTAGTTATGAGTCAAGAAAAATTAAAGAACATGAAATGAATTATGCCACACATGACTTAGAGATTGCTTCCATAGTTCATGCACTGAGGATGTGGATGCATTATCTGATGGGAAATAAATTTAAGTTGAGGATAGACCATAGTGGTTTGAAATATTTGTTTGGACAACCAACTTTAAATGGAAAGAAAACAATATAGATAGATTTTTTAAGTGAGTATGACTTTGACATCAATCATATCAATGGGAAAGAAAACAAAGTTGTTGATGCGCTCATTAGAAGGATAAATATCATGCATGATACGAACATTTGCATGCATAGATCAAAATTAAATAGAAGAATTTTAGAGGTTATTGTTACAGACCAACATTACCTACAAGTCAAAGAAGGCTTACAACAGGAAAAGGTACAACCAAAGTACCAAGAATACAAGCTAGAAGATGATGGAATATTAATGAAAAAAAATAGAGTGCATGCTCCTAATTGAAATGAATTAAGTAAATTGGTGCTAAAGAAATGCACAATGCTCCATATGATGTACACTTGGGTTACCATAAAAAAATTGCAACAATAATAATCCAGTACTTTTAGCTAGGCATGAAAAACAATGTGGATGATTACGTAGCTAGATGCATAGAGTGCCAAATAGTGAAGGCTAAGAATGGGCACCCAATAGGTTTGCTACAACCATTTCCAATTCCAGAGTGGAAGTGGGAGGTGGTAACCATTAACTTCATGGCGCAACCCCGCTCTCAACAGCAGGCGGTCGCTTTCGCCAGGACCTCCCTTTTCTCTGGGCCCCGAAGAGTCTAAGCTCTTCCTCTCCTTTCGAGAGTTCTACCCACAATAGGCTCCGCCAGCTATCACCCCCTTCGGAATGCGGGATATCGCGACTCGGGGTTTCGCGACTCCTGCAAACACAATTTACTAATCACTCTAACCTCCGAAACCCGAGCTCCGAATGGTCAAATAGTCAATGCACCCGGTCTCGGGAGTGTTCCTATCGGGAAATCGGCGGATGAAGGGTAGTGAGGTTCTTACCCTTCGAAACCCCGAACACCGATGCGCCGATATGTCTCCACGTGTCTCCCACTAACTTCCGGGTCCCACACTGCCACGTCACTTCGGGAGTTCGCGGTTCGCGGGTCCGCGACTCCAAGTCTCCTGCTGCTGGAACCCCCGACTGCCGAAAATCCGATATTTTCGGATTTGTGCCACCTGTCCCTCCAGGAATTGACGGCCCCGATCAAATCGGGGAATCGCACTTCGCGATTTCTATGTGCATGTGCTTCTCGCACCCACCAACCCCGATTCTCCGATAAGCGATATCTAATGGCTCCTTAGCTACCTGAGGGCTAACTTCCTCGCCTCTTCTCCCAGATCCCACGATCCTCGGGACTTCGCGATTCTTCGGGACGAACACGAGTCGTCGAATCTCTTCCTCTATGAAGAGATATCTGTTCCGCCACCTTCCCCTGGTGCAACTGAACCAAGGCGTTATCCCTCCAGAGCTTCCTTCGAATCGAACTCCTTCAAGAGGGTCTTCGAACACACTCCTGTACTCGGTCTCCAATCACTCTGAAAGTGTTGAAGTCTCCTGAGTTCTGTGCGTCCCCACTCACAACTGGTTCAACTCTCCTTCTCTCAGACTTGCTACTGAGACTCGATCTCGACCTGCACTCGCCTGCACGGCTCGAATACTTCAAACCCACACTGAGCAACGGAGAACAAAAGTTCAAATGCTTAGCCTCCTCGACGCACTCTATACGAAGGTATTCAACTGCACTCGATGCAGGAATCTCCTGGCCTAAGCAGAGAAACAATTGAAACTCATTCCCTCAGATTTCTAACCTGATATGCAATCACATAAGCAGCATATAACAGGTAAGCATAAAATGAAGCAAACATACACAAACACAATATCAGCAACACACAGAGCTCAAACGCGTCCATGGAATTTGAATCAGGCTCTTCCTATTAATTCAATAATTGTACATGGAGTTTCTTCACAAGCTCTCTGCTCTGCCCTCTGCTTGAAAGAAATGCTGAATCTTAATAATGTACAAAGGAGGGTGTCTATTACTCCGTTTTCCCTCTCGAAAATAGAAATGTCTAATCTACAGTAATTTCCTATCTACCAGCATTAAAAACCTTAAATGTATTTCTATCTACATCATAATACAAAGGCGCTTGCTTTGAATGTTCTTCCTTCAAACGGCGGCGCAACGATCTTTCCCAAGTGATTCAAAATTTGCATGTGCTGGCACTTTCCAGCTGTATTTTCATTCCTCCACGTGCTGGCTCGCTTGGCGAGTTGTAGATGCTCCTGCATCACTTCATCACCAAGTTTCCCAAGACAACGAGACAACACACTTCAATAATGGTGGTAGTGGAAAAGTTGACCAAGGATGCAAATTTTATTCCAATTAAAGTGAACAATAAGGAAACCAACATTGCACACATATACATGAAGGAAGTTTTCAAGATGCATACAGTACCTAAGGAAATTTTGTAAGATAGAAATTCCAAGTTTAGTTCCAAATTTTGGAAGGGGTTGTGAAACATATCATCTACAAATATATGGGTAGATAGAGAGAGTCAATAAATTTATTGAGGACATGTTGATGATGTATGTGATGGATAAGCCATCCAAGTGGGAATAGTATTTACATTTGCTAGATTTTGCCTACAAAAATGGGTATCAAGCTTCATTGAAAATGACCCCATTTGAAGCTTTATATGGTAGAAAGTGTAATACTCCAGTGAGCTAGGAAAACCCAATAGACATAGTAGTGCTTGGGCTAGAGATGCTCAAGGAGATGGAAGAGATCAAACATAATTTGAAG
>JASDQU010738313.1:325013-363054 GCA_032191745.1 Picea mariana
ATATGTCTAGTTGCATACATGCTTGCATTACCTTCATCCATGAATGCGCATAATGTATTCCATGTATCTTTATTGAAAAAGTATGTACATGATATTAACCATGTCATCAATTGGACTTTGATTCAGTTGGGGCTTGAAGGGTACTTTCAGGTAGAGCTTATGTATATCTTGGACTAGAAATTCAAGGTGCTCTAAAACAAATCCATAGAGTAGGTAAAGGTCCATTGGACTTGCTACAACCATGACTACATGACATGGGAGCTGGAAGATGCAATGCGGGAAACATACCATAGCTATTTTGAGATTTTGATGTAAAAGTATGTATACATATGTACACCTATATGGTGATGTAAATTGGGGAAAGTGAAAAAATAAGGGGGAGGGGAATGTAACACCCCTAGTTTTGATCCCCTGATTTTTAATGTAGTTTTAGATATATGATCAAGGTAGAAAATCAAACAGTATGGCCGAGGGACAAGCTATGTAAATAAGTACATTGAAATTATTAATAAAATACATTAGTTGATGCAATACAAGAGGGACATGTACATTGGGGGCTATGATTCCAAAAGAGATAAATGTGAGAGGGGATTAAGGGGACTCAAAGGGGCCAAAGCCAACAAAATTTTTATCTTATTGTAACCCAAATTTCCTTTACCTTAGCTTATGTTAAAGACATATCAACCTTGGAACACATACTAAAGTATTTGGGTGGACTTCCTTGAGTGACAAGTAGCAAGTTAAGAACATATATACTTATTCCTTGTGTTTTGGGGGAATTTACATCATTCTGCATTATTTTAATCGTAATATGGAGGGAGTGACCTGTTGTTTAATCCTATAACAGAAGGATGTTGTGTTGGTTGTAAATTCATGTTGAAAATTAAGATGTTGATCCAGGTGGATATTGGTGGCCACCCACCTATTCCAAATTCCAATTGGCTCATCTTGACAATTTTCAGTTCAACACGTTTCTCTGTAATGGTGACATCTCTTTGTAATTGTGGGTTTTGCACTTCCAACATTGTATTGAATCCCTACACAACATCCATGTGTATATTGGTGGCCTCCCACCTATTCCAACTATCTTATTTTGGCAATTTTCATGTCAGTACATCTTTTTGTACTTCTAAGGCCGTTTTGAGGCCCTAAACAACGTTTTTTGGGCTTGCCACAGTCAAACTATTGACCAAATTAAAGTTTGATGTCATAATGTGTATTTCTCAAAAATACCTTTCCAACGGGCTATCACACGCCTAAAACGAATATCGTATGAAAAAGTTATGACCCTGAGAAGTTGATGTATTAACTTACCCCAACATGGCCCACATGACTTTTGGCGCTTCATCTTCTAGGGTTAGGTTTTTGGATGTCTAGGGTTTTGGCATTCATGTTTATTGTAAAAAGGCCTTCAAAACCTCATTGTACTTATCTTCTTACGAATGAGTGTAGCCATCACATCTCTTCTCAGAGATAAGATGCCACCATTCTTGTGAGTTCATTCACTCTGTATTTTTACAGTCTCTGTACATTTATTTCATTAATAGAAATCATGTATTGTTGTATTTCTCAGTTTCTGGCAATATTTGTGTGTATTTCATTGTAATATCTATTCTTTCATTTCGTTCCGAAAATAATTTGGATCAGATGTTGATGCCTATATGTAACTTCTGACAAGGATATTTCCTGGCTAGTCTGTGTTGGAGCCTAGGAAAGAGGTGAGATAGCTCAAGGAATTACATTATAATGAAGGGTATCCACTTCTCTAGGTTGTGCAGGTTGAATAGGAAAGATATATGGTGAGTTGGTATGGTTGTGTGTGTAAGCATACCATAAAATTTTGGGTATTGGGATATGTGAGGGAAATGTAGATAGCCATAAGAGCTCATTTGTTCTTGTAGACTCATAAGCCCAACTCAGGGGTGGCATGTTGTAGATAGAGCTAGTGAAACATAGCCTATAGTTGGGAGGAGTGTCCCTCGTACACAACTAATTGGTGAATATTTTTGATAAAGATAAGTGTTGTGGTTCATTGTCGCATGGTGTTATATTTCTAAGTATTTTACTATCTAAAATGTTGTGAATGATATTTAATAATATGTTGTTATAATTTTGTATGTTTCTATGTGAATTGTATGATATTTCTTGTCATACTGCACAAATATTTTTATCATATAACAAGAAAAAAATATTATGATATTAGAGTAGTGTTTATTATGCCAAATTGGTGGGAAATTGACGCATTTTCCAAGTACCCCACCATCCCAACATGCAAATGGGTGTTTGGGTATGCTAAAATAACTAACCCCTAAGTACCCTGAAGTAGGGGGTTTATGGTAGGGTTGTAGCATTTCCTTTCCCTTCAAAAGAAGTTTTGTCCACAATAATGCTATAGGTGAGGAAAATGATATAAATTCATTGTTGGTTCCCAAGTGGTGTCTTCGTTCTTCTTATCCTTCCACTATATTATGGTTTCTTGATTAATGTATTGGTGTAGTCAACACTCTCGTGTGGTTGGTACTACCTTTGAATATGACCAAATGGAATCTTATTCATCAAGTTTGAGAATTATGGTATGAAATTGGTAATTTTTCCCCATGACCTTATTCAAATAGGACACTCAAAAGACTAGGTGGATCTTGGAGTGAACATGAAGAGACAATTTGTAGGAAATTTGTCTAATGTATTGGAGGATTTGATAAGGGTCCATAGAACTTTGGCACTAGCTTCTGAAAACCCTTGTATTTAAGAATTTTTTTTTTATAAGGATATAGATGAAGAAACACTTGATCCCTTTCTTCAAAATATTTTTCAAAGTGATGTTAATCAACTCATCCCTTCATCTATTTTAATACAAAACCAAAATTTTCTTATATGTGCAAAAAATGGTTTCTCTGGTGTTAAGTGTGTGATATACTTCATGAACCTTGGATGTGCCTAGTAAATAAGAAGCCATCGAGGGATGGTTTTGTCCATAGATATATTCATATGGTGACATTTTTGTAGAACCATGATAAGTGTTATTGTACCACCATTCAACAAGGGGTATCCATTGAACTAGTTTCCAGGAACTTGTTGACAACCTCTATTTGACCATATGTTTGGGGATGATAAGTTGTATTCATTTTCATGTGTGTTCCATGTATTTTAAACAAATTTTTCCATAATGTATTCGTGAAGTTGGGATCACTATCTAACTCAATGGATGTAGGAATTCCATGTAATTTTAAAATCTAATCCATGAATACTTGGACAATTGTTGATGGTGTAAATGAGTGCAATAAGGCAAAAAAGTGAGCATATTTGGAAAGGTTATTTACTTCCACCAAGATTAAATATTTATTGTTGTATTTAGGGAGGCCCACTATAAAATCCATGGAAATGAAAACCTAGATAGTGACGAGGATTGGAAATTGATGCAATTCCCGTAGGGTATTCATTGTTTCACTCTTGCTCCTTTTACATGCTTCACATTTATCTATAAAAGTATGGATGTCCTTTTTCATTCCTTCACAAAAGGAGTGGTAGGATATAAATGAAACTCCATTAACATAATTTATTTAAAGAATAATCGTGTACCAAAAACTATGTCCTTTATACCACAAAGTATCCTACTACCAAGTATATCCAATATGGGATTAGTGCCCTCAAGTCATTGGATGAGTTGAGCCACTATGTCATTGGCCAACCATTCTTGTCACACATATTCAAGTCAATATGGTACTAGTAAGGATAAGGAAAAGAGGGATCCTTCCTCTTCATATTTCCAAGAAAAATCATCGACCATCGCATTCTTCTTTCTCTTATTGTATATGATCTCATAATCATATCCTAACATATTAGTGACCCAATTATGATTCTCTTGTGTAGAAAACCATTGTTTCAAAAATTACTTCAAACTATGATGGACTATCTCGATCTAGAAACACCTCCCATGTAAATGTAGGTGCCATATGTCGATGACATGAAGGATGGCCATAATTTCTTTATCATAGATGGACTTTCCAATTTTTTTGTCACACAATTCTTTAGTCGTGAATGCCAATGGGTGCTCATCTTTCATTGGCATTCCCCCAAGACCTAATTTAGAGGTATCACATTATAATACAAAAGTCCTAATGAAATTAAGCACTACCATGACTAGGGTGGTATACACAGATTCCTTTAAAGTTGAAAAAGGCTTGTTCTACTATGTCGTTTCACACAAATAAATGTTTATTAAGCAAGGAGGTTAATGGGGCTACAATTTTCTCATAATTATTCATAAACTTCTTATAATATCTTGTAATTCCCAAGAAAACACATAATATTTTCAAAGTCTTAGGGTGTGGCCGATCCTTTATAGCCTCAATTTTCTTGGAATCCACTTGCACCCTTATATTATTGATTATGTGAGATAGGTATTCCACTTTAGGGGCACTAAAAGTGCATTTGAATCATTTGAGGAACAACTATCTATCCTTGATTAGTTGTAGGGATTTATCAACATGCTCCACATGTGCTTCCAAGTCTTGCTATAAATTAAGATAACATCAATTGATATAAGCACATAGTTGCATTCGAGAAATTTTTTTGCTCACGAGGCTCTTAAAAATGGATGGGAAATTGAAAAGACCAAAAGGAATAACTAAGAAATCAAACTTTCCTTCATGTGTGCATAAGGCAGTCTTAGGAAAGTCTACTTTCTTCATCTTAATTTGGTGGTACGTACCCAAAGAAAAGGTCTAGTTGAGTAATGAACTAAGAATGATTCAGATGGGAAAATTGTCTTTGACTATCAAATTATTAAGAGAAGGAAATTAGGGAACATGTTCCAATTTCATTATTTATTAAATACCATGACTATTGGGGACAAGTAAGGCTAGTACTAGAACATATCGTGCTTGCTTCCAATAGTTTTTGATTGATCTTGTCAATTTCATTATTTTGTGCAAAAGGATGTTGATAGGTATGCACATTGGGTGTTTGACTACTCAAAATTAGTGGGATAACATGATCGTCCTCACCATGAAAAGGAGGTAAGCCATGGGGTGTTTGAAATACTTTATTTTCTTAGTCAAACCCAACTTCAAATCAAAGTGAATTTCTTATGGGGGGTTGTCAATGAATTGGATGACATTGAATTGGGCAATAACATCGGAGTGGTTTTTTTTCAAGAGATTCTCCATATGGCAGGAGTTGATAATTATAGGGGAATTATATTGGAGATCCTTGAGGGCATGCTTGTAATCCTCCTTATTGAATCTCATGTATAAATTTTTGAAATCCATTGTTACCAAACCAAATGTTCATAACCATTCTTCTCCAAGAACTACATCACAACCTCCCATTTCAATAGAAAACATGTTGGATTTGAACAAATATCCCCCCATTTAAAGTTTCACATTCTCACACTTACCACCATATTTAATCATACCTCCATTGTCTACGATGATTTGAAAATTTTGGATTGCATGAACATAATAATGGGTTTCTTTTGTGACTTACCAATGATTAAATTATGGGTGTTGTTGTTATTGATTAAAACAATTAGCTTGTGATTATTGATGTAGCCATTTAACTTTAGGGTTTGGGGAGATACAAAAATTGATAAGGCATGGATGGAGATTTGGGGTTTGTCACAAGGATGCTTGAAGGTGGTTTTTTCATCAGGAGGAGGTGTGGTATTTGCTAAATCTAGCTCTATCATGGATTCCTTTGAAATTTTTGTAGGTCGGTTGGATTGGGTCACATATATTAGAACCATTTTTGTTTCTTATATTTATTCCCTTTGAAATAATTTTCATTGCAATTATAAAAAGGTGTGTAACACTTTTACTTGTTTTTGGTGAATAAAACTGCATTTTTTTTTTGTTTCTTCAATTTCAACCCCTCTAAACTCATGTTTTCTTTGGGAATTTCACTTTGAAGTAAAAACAAGATTTGTAGAGAATTGTCTTACCTTCATATTTTTTTTTAAATGTTTATGGACATATAATGGGATAAATTTGTTGTTTATTAAGTGCATATACTTTAAAATTTTAGGTAAGGATAATGAGTGACCTACATGGGCATCAATGTTTTTAGAGATGACGGTAAAAAAAGTGGCAATGGGGCACCTAGGAATATGCTCACATACAAACATGCTCCTATTCTCAGAAATGTGCACACGTTCATGATATTCTAGCCTTGATGTTCCATGAACTGCCATGGAGGATGATAAATCAATGTCAAGTAGGAATTCTTTAGAATGTGTGAACATTTCTAATAGTACACACACATTCCTAAGAACACACATGTGTTCCTATGATGTTAAATTGGGAAAATGTCACAGCTAGTCCATTATTACCAAGACCACACCACACATTTTAGGGTTTATTGAGAAAATTGAGGAGCTAAATTTGAGGAGATATTGACCAAGCACTGTAGGACTCTGATGATGTGGTCATCAATTACTTCCAGGTAAGTGTTTTGATTGACTTTGATTATTTGTTTATTTTGTAATTTTTTTAAATTATAATAAATAAATAATTTTCCTTTATTAAATTACAACACACCTGGTTAACATGGAGCCTGGAGAAAACCCAAAATCTACATCACCACACGAGGAAACACCAAACCCCAATCCAAAACCAAGAAACATAAACATTGAAATTGATGTAGGGATGGGGTCTCTAAGACCCCTTATACAATACTTGATAAACACCAAAGAGCTCTCATGGTTCTCACTAGCCACATCGCTAGACATATTTGTTAATTATATTGTAAATTCCCAAGGCTGCTTAACACACATTTCTAATTACATGGCCATAAAATTTGAATATTTTAGGACAGGTCTAGATAAAAACGAAGTCAGAGACCTTGGCATTTCAAAATAAGACTTGATGAAAAAATTTATTGACCCGATAAATAGATTATAACCATCAGTCACAAATAAACACATTTGTATAGACTGGTGCACATACCAACCATTTTTAGACAATTGGATAGATAGGTGGCTTATGATATTATCCAAACCTTCGTGCAATAATAGGGAGGTGCTTATGTATTTACTTACAAAATTATGGGATGAGTTTGTTTTAGGTCACCATGTCAACTACTTAGACATTGGTGAATTATAGGGGGTGGGTCATGGGTTTGCACACGATAGAAACAATTCTAGAAATTACCCATTTCTAGGTCCTTTTCCTCCTAGGTAGAATCCCCCTACTTAACATCCTCCCATAGTATAAAACATCAACCAAACCAAGTCATCCATTTCCACCTTGACATGTATCCTGGTGTAACATAACACACTCATACCATTATCCCTCTAGAAGGGGCCTTAAGGTTATGTTGGGGGAGGGGTTGGGCCTTCAAGCCCTGTAACAGAGTCCAGCTAGGAGAGGCCACTGTTGATTTTTCTATATGAGATGATATGTGAAAGCAATATTTTATTACAATGATGAGTGTTCCATACATAGAGAACATATGGTGACCATCCATGAAAGGATGCATCCCTTGGATAATAAATAACTATTTATTGTTATTATTACTTATTATATCTATTATTTAATAATTAATAATTATATTATTAATTATTAATCTAGAAGAATGTCTTCCTGATGTTTTCCAAACATCAACACTCCCTCTGAACGAGGGAGACATTTTTCATCATGCCAAGTTTGTCTATGAAGTATGCAAAATTCACCCTAGACTAATGAAACATGTCTATTATTCCTTGGAGATGTCTCCCTCCCACCTGAATCAAGGGGAAACTCTCCTTGCAACTCTCCCTTTGATCTAACTAACTCTCTTTGAGATCAGGCTCACTCTGGGTTCGCATGTGATAATATCTAGTATCTTGAGTCTTCATCATTCCTATTCAAATCACCATGACTAGGACAAATACCACACCAGGTTCATTCACCATAGGTACAACCCTGTGATTGAATGTTAGCCCGATGCTAATTGACACGTGGAAAGCACCTCGAGTCCATATTATTCCTTGCCATGATCAAGGAAGGACTACGCATGGGCCCATTTACCACAAGTACACCTTTGCGATAAATGAATCCTATCTCCCTTGGTCTACATCCCAATCTAGGAGAAGGTCCACCCAATGCTTACTCGATACATTGTAGCAAAAGGTCTATCACACATGACACTCCCATTGTGGAATTCTAGAGGCTACTCCCTCTAGAAACACTAGGGTCAACTCCCCATAGTGTGTGATGTCAAGTTAAACTCCCTTGACATGTCCTCATGTGCTCTCCACAAGGGACGTGTCCGCATATGCTCTCCACAAGGGATGTATCCTCATGTGCTCTCCACAAGGGATGTTGGGATATAATCCCAAACCCACTTATCCCTTCTCGGATAAGTATCCTCACAGATAAACTCAAATCAATCACAAAGGAGTACAATTTGGAGAATGTATGTCACCCATGGCACTCCCATGTGGACTTATAAAGGCTACTCCCTCTAGAAACACTAAGGCCAACTCCCCATAGTGTGTGACATCAAGTTAAACTCCCTTGACATGTCCTCATGTGTTCTCCACAAGGGATGTTGGGCCATAAGCCCAAACCCACTTATCCCTTATCGAATAAGTGTCCTCACATCTCAAATCAACTCAGTCATAGAGGAGTATGATTTGGAGAATGTTTGTCACACATGGTACTCCCATGTGGACTTCTAGAGGCTACTCCCTCTAGAAACACTAGGGTCAACTCCCCATAGTGTGTGGCATCAAGGTCAAGTTCCTTGACATGTCCTAATGTTCTCTCCATAAGGGACGTGTCCTCATGTGTTCTCCACAAGGGAAATTAGGCTATAAGCCCAAACCCACTTATCCCTTCTTAGATAAGTGTCCTCACAAATCAAATCAACTCAGTCATAGAAGAGTACGATCTGGAGAATGTCTCAAGAAGATGCAAACATCAACACTTCCTTTCAACGAGCGAGGAATTATCTACCACACCAAGTCTGTCACAGAAGTACTCAAACTTTGTCCTAGTAAGGGGTTTGGTAAGAACATCAGAGCCCAAAGGGGTTGGATCCAATGGTGGAAAGCGATGATTTTTTCACCATTAGGCAAGGTTCAATTCCCATGAGGGCCTAACCTGGAGCCATGGGGGCACCTTGAGGTAGTGGTCGAACATGTGGTTGCACCCATAGTTATTATGTTAAATAATATCGTGACCCATGCACACATAAGTGGATCAGATCACACCCCATGTCCTCCAAATTTAAGCCCAAAAGGGTTGGATCCAATGGCGGAAAGCGAGGAGTTTTTCACCATTGGGCAAAGTTCAATTCTCATGAGGGCCCAACCTAGAGCCATAGGGGAACCTTGAGGTAGTGGTTGAACATGTGGTTGCACCCAGAGATATTATATTAAATAATATTGTGACCCGTGCACACATAAGTGGATCAAATCCCACCCCCATATCCTCCATTTTTTAAAGCATGCAGGGGTGTAAACCGATTGGAAAGTGTCATGTAAATGGAAGGAAATGTGTAAAAATTAGGTCTCAAGTTCGATTCTCACCCTGATTTAATTGTGATCCATTCTTGCGAGTTGAGTGAAGCACCTGGGGTTATAGTGGTAGTGGACAGGTATCGACCCTATGTCATGCAAGTACGAGAACCGCGAGTTATCGATTCCCCAAGTAAAAAAAAAAAGAACATCAATAACCTGCTCATTTGTAGGAAGGTAATGCACCAATATTTACTTCATCTACAC
Organism: Picea mariana; assembly: GCA_032191745.1. Lineage (NCBI taxonomy): Eukaryota > Viridiplantae > Streptophyta > Pinopsida > Pinales > Pinaceae > Picea > Picea mariana. The sequence goes on from JASDQU010738313.1 coordinate 334,720, forward strand.
CATGTATCGGATGTAATGGCACTTGATCTCAAAGTGTTTCAATTTTTCATAAAACACTGGATTCTCTGAGAGCTTCACACAAATATGGTTATCACAATGAATAACGATGGAATCCAACATATGTCCAAATAAATCTGCAAGGATATTTCAAAGCCACATTGCTTCACATACTTCCACATTCAATGTAATGTACTATTCTTTTGTGGTGCTCAAAGCCATAAAATTATGTTTCCTGCTACACCAGGAAACCATGGAAGATCCCAAAGTGAACACCCGATGGTACTCTTCTTGTCCACTATGCTCTCTGCCTAATCAGAGTCAGTATATCCCTACAATCTCATGTCAATACTGGAAGTATATCTTAGACCATGTCCAACTGTGCCTTGCAGGTATCTCAGCACAAGCTTCATAGAAATCCAGTGTGTTTTTCTTGGTTGACTCATAAATTGGCTAAGTGTACTCACTTCATAGAAAATATCTGGTCTAGTGTTAACTAGATACATCGATGATCCAATCAGTTGTTTGTACATGGTCAGATCAATCTTGTCGGAATAATAATAATACACACTTAGTATCTTCAGATTCATCACCATTGGTGTAGCCATGGGCGTACAGTTCACCATCCCAAACTTCTTCAATATCTCAACTGTGTACTTCCCCTGACTCAAGAAGATCTCATCAGTTCTTTGCCACACCTCTAGTCCCAAGAAGTAGTGCATCATACCAATCTCCTTCATCTCAAACTTAGAGGCCAACACATACTTGCATTCAACAATAAGGCTCTATGTATAGATGAGGAATATATCATCAACGTAGAGGACCAAAATCAGGGACTCACGATTAAAAGTCTTGTAGTACAGGTTGGAATCAATGACACTTTTGTTGAATCCTAAACTCATCAGGTGTCCATCAATCCTCGCATACCAATCTCAAGGTGCCTACTTGAGTCCATACAGGGCCTTCTTCAAGATGCACACATGAGACTCCTTCTCATGTATCAAAAAACCATCCGGTTGCTCGACATATACTTCTTCCTCAATATCTCCATTGAGAAAGGTTATCTTCACATACATCTGATGTAGTCTCCAACCCATGGATGTTGCAAGGGAAATAATTGTTTGGATAGAAGTGTATCGAGCAACAGGAGAAAATGTCTCCTCATAATCTATTCCCTCCACCTGAGAGAATCATCTATCAACAAATATTGTGTTTTGCTTCTCAATGCTCCCATTAGTTGTGTGTTTGATCTTATAGATCCACTTGGAAGTCATTACAGACTTCCCCTCGGGTTTTAGAACAATATTCCACACAACATTCTTCATGATGCACTGATACTTCTCCATAATGGCATCTCTCCATACTGGCTGACTAGATGCCTTCTCATAACAAGAAGGATCAGAATCAATGATGTGTCTCATAGTTGTGACATAGCATGAATATATTTGAGGTCTCTTTCTCTCTCGGAAGGTACCACAAGGAGTTGCATGTATTTCTTCCTCCTGTAGAGTTTGGTGAGCCCATGCAGGTCTCTTCTAACCTACTGCAATATTTCTAGGAACATCAACTAGAGCTACAGGATCAATGAGATCAATTAGATCAATAGGTTCAATTGTCTCCCTCTGAACTGCTGGAGGGTGAGGGGGATAAGGCACCATCTCTTCATGTCTCTCACTATCAATCTCCATGTGATATCCTCTAGATCTCTTAAAGGCTACCTCCTCCTCGAAGGTAACATCTTTGTTCACCTCAATCTGTCTCTGACCAAGGATGTAGATCTGGTATGCCTTCGAAGACTCACTGTACCCCAAAAATGTACCCTTTCTGCTTGAAGGGTCTAGCTTGGTCTGCTTGAAGGGTCTAGCTTGGTCCTTTTCTCCTTGGGTACATGAATGTATACTGGAGACCCAAATATCTTGAAGTTTCCAACCTTAGGCTTCACTCATGAATTGTGTCCATACTAGACATCTAGTGGTTCCCTTGTGGAACACATTTTTAAGACATATCGAGGTTCCCTCATGGAACCAATGTATTCTCTGGGACACACAGAGGTTTCCTCATGGATCAAATGTCATCCCAGACATATCTAGGTTTCCTCATGAAACCAATGTCTTTTTTCCTTCATTTGACCATTTGAGGCACGTCAGAATGAAGTATACATCCCCTCCTACTAGTCCACATGATGCAGGAGCATCGCTCCAACCCAGCAACGTGCCAGCTAGTAAACACATTCAATGCGCATTCAATGGAAGAGAGAGGCTCCAACCCTCTCATTTTAAAATTTTAAATTGTAATTAAATTTTTGTAAGGCTATAAGAGCCAAAGCCTTGCTTTTGTACAGGTTGTAGATAGAGTCTCCTTTAATGGTTGACAGGCTGATACTATCTAGATCCGATTCAGACTAGACAACCATTGAATGTAATTCAATGTAAATTAATGAGAGTAGGTAGTTTGGAGGGAAGAGCTCGAGGAGCCCCTCTGTTGTAAAAAAATATTTGTATCTAGATTCATAGGAAAAAACAATAGAGAAGAGAATAGAGAAGAGGAAAGGGAGAGCTGAGACTCTGTTGCAATCCAATATTTTGTACACATTGTAACATGCATTCTGAGATTAATACAAAGAGCAGTTTTTCCTGCATAATATTCTTTGTGTGTTTCCATTTGTTTTATGAATGTCATCTGTGTATGTGCTTATAAAATGTATGTTGTAGAAGTATGTTAGATTCCATCTGCAAGGATAGATAGAATTTTCTATCTGTGGGTTTTATGATTTCAGTTTGGGTTCTTTTGTAGCTTAATGCAAGGGGTTGCATGACAAATTGTTGAGGACTCTGTGAGCCAGTGCAGAGAGTGCACATCTGAGTTCTGTGTTGAATTCAGGCAAGAACGTGCTAGGAGGGCGCACCAGAGAAGTCATAGACTTAGGAAGAAGTCCCATAGTTGTTGAACACTCTAGAGGAAGACCTGTGCAAGGAGTGCACCAGGACAACACTCATATGAAGTGTTGAAAGACAACCAGTTGAAGACCAGTCAAAGCGCAAGGAGTGCGCCCAGAGAGAACTTTCTTTAAGTTCCAAAGCTCAGGAGGTTGAGTGTAGAGTGTGCCAGGAGGAGCACCAGAATTCTTCTAAGGAAGACGAAAAAGGGCCAAGTCCCTTTGAGACTGAGAAAGATGAAATATTAGAAGAGATAGCAGGAGGAGTGTGCAAGAGTGGACTTATTCCAAGTCCCAAAGCTTAGGAGAGACAACGTCTTCAGAACGCAGGTGAGACCAAAGTTATCAGGCTCGCAGAGGAATCAAAGGTTGGGGCCTTTGAAATGTTGGAAACCTCCCAAGTTAGGAAGAAATTGAAATCTTGGGAGGAGGAGTGTCAGAAGCCATTAGATCAACTGACAGAGGAGGAAATCAGCACTATTGAATCCCACGTCCAAAAACCCAGAAGAGCGCGCAAGAGGAAACAGATCCCAGCCGTCAGATCTAGGAGCACGTGGGCCAACAACCATTGGATCTAGAGGAACGCGCATGAGGTTTTAACCCTTTGGAGTTGCACAGGAGAGTGGACTTTGCGAAGTCGCAAAGTCCCGAAATCATCAGAACCGTCCATCGGAAGGGACACGCGGTGAGACATCCACATTTCCCTAACTTGCGACTCAGAGAAGTCAAAGGGAAGAATTCTAGGAATTCAAGCGGCCCGAATTTGTGAGTTGATAGTGGTTGTCAGATCTAGAGGAGTGCATGCCGTTGATTTGGTGCTCTGAAATATTAGCATTTCGGGAGTCGGGAGTGTGAAGGAAAATGATCTCGGAAGTCGCGAGTCGCGAAATCGTGACGCGCTTAGAGGTTTGGCCCTAGGTCATATCAAGGGGTCATATGTAGAGGGGAATAAAGGAGGAGCTAGCAACTTCTAGACCCCTGTCGGGATTTCGGAGGTTGGGAGAGTCGGGGTGACCCACAGCAGAAGTCTCGAAATCGCGAAACGCAAAGTGCCTTTTGGGTTAGGCTTGTGGTCACGGATAGTGGTCATGTGGAGGGAACTCGCACCCAGTGCTTGTTCACATTGGTGGATTTTCATAAGGATATGTGTATACTTTTTTGTGGGATTCTAGTAGGGAATCGAAGAGTTAATACAACTCGAGGGCAAGAAGATCTAGTGACTGGGAGGTTAGCGGACCCTGCCAAGGTAGGGGGGTCTGCGTCATGTGGTATCATAGCTGATGTTTCGTTTATATATTTCAGGCGAAGGAGGTAAAGGAGATAGCTTGATATCGTCAGTGGTATCAAAAGCTGAAGACAGGGTGGTGATGCTCCGTGGAGACTTGTTTTCATGTAGGCGACAGACATGTAGGTGGGTTGTAGGAGAAGTTGGGAATGCTCTCGATTGTAGAGTGAAAAACCAACTTGAAAAGAGGGCAGGTAGAGGAAGAAGATGGATACTGAAGGCCAAAGGAGTGGTCAAGGAAAAGACCGCCAACAGAAAATCAAGGCTGAGATGGACCAAGAGCTCAGCGAGATGAGAGCACGAATGGAGAAGCTTTCATTTAAAAAGAAGCAGGATGCTAAAGTGCATTGGGTGTATGAGTGGCCCATGAAGAAGAAGGTGAAGTGGCCCGTTCAGAAATTGTTGGCCAGAGGATAACAAAGGTTGTTGATAATGTGGCTAAGGTATGTTGAAATCCTCATAGGTGAAGAGGATATGGTTCATATATGTGAGCCAGAAACTGGGAAGAGTCTTAGCGATGATGAGGAGAAGAGATCAGAGAAGGGTCTCAGAAACTGCCAGGTGAGCAGTGAGGAAATTTCAGGTTGCCTAGAGGGCAATAAGAAGAGGTCAATGGTTTATCTCAAAGGTTTCCAGGTGGGCAGTGAAGAAAGTTCATATTTCTAGGTGGGAAAGGGAGAGGAGATGCGACTGTTTGATAGTCTCATGAACTCAAAGGTGAGTTTGGATCAGCAAGGAATGTTGATAGAGGAGGATCAGAGGATTATTTTGATCATCAGGGGAATTGAGATATTCCTAACAAGCATCCTAGTTGAGGCTGGAGCATGTGTTGCAGATGCAACAACAGAAAAAGGACAACCAACAGTGACTGTCATAGAGGAAGAAGAGAAGGAGCATACACTGATGTTTTCCCCAACATAAGGAGAAGAGCATTCAACAGAATTGCTCAAAATTTTCATCCAGGAAGTTGAACAGGAGATGACTGTAGCATTGAAGCCTACAGAAGAGGAGGAAGCAGACAACATGGAATTTGTCGATATGTGTGAAGAGTTGGAATCCCTAGAGAGAAGAGTGATAGTGAAAATTCATCACATCCAACAGATCAGGTTGGAGACAGATAAAGCATACCATCCCAAGGAGCAACTGGAGGAAGTTGGAGATATGCCAGCAAGAGATATGACAGTCAAGTTGTCAGAGGAGGAAGCTGAGCAGCAGCTCAGTGATGAGACTGCAGAACTAAAGTCTACAATAGGGTGGCAAGCTAAGTCCACAAGATATGGAGAAAATCGCAAGGGGGATCAAGTTGATCTGCCCATCAACAAGGAGGGAGTGTAGCGGAGCAAACTGCATAAAGAGAGCCAGCCATTAGAACAACTGGAAAGGGAGATAGAAGAAATCAAAAGGCTGATGTTGAGGTCAGCACATGAGACTTCCAACAAGGAGAAGTTGAGTAGAAGGAAGCCTACCATAGCAGCAGGGAAGAAGCAACAACAACATCAAGGAAGTGGAGCAGATGGACAACTCCAAACGATAGTTTTGGATCCAGGTGGATTTCAACAGAGCTGGGAAGCTCATGAGAAGGAGCTCATGAATTTTTCACAACAGTGGAGTATGATGTAGGAGCATCGCTCCAACCCAACAACATGCCAACTAGACATCAAATTCAACGCACATTCAATGGAGGAGAGAGGCTCCATCCCTCTCATTTAAAAATTTTAAATTGTAAATAAATGTTTGTAAGGATGGAAGAGCCAAAGCGTTGCCTTTGTACAAGCTATAGATAAAGTCACCTTTAATGGTTGACAGGCTGATAAGATCTAGATCCGATTCAGACTAGACAGACATTGAATGTAATTCAATGTAAATTAATGAGAGTAGGTAGCTTGGAGGGAAGAGCTCGAGGAGACCCTCTTTTGTAAAAAAATATTGGTATCTAGATTCATAGGAAAAAAAAATAGAGAAGAGAAAAGGGAGAGTCAAGACTATGTTGTAGTCCGAGCTTTTGTACACATTGTAACATGCATTCTGAGATTAATACAAAGAGCATTTTTTCCTGCATAAGATTCTTTGTGTGTTTCCATTTGTTTTATGAATGTTATCTATGTATGTGCTTATAAAATGTATGTTGTAGAAGTATGTTAGATTCCATATGCAAGGATAGATAGAATTTCCTATATGTGGGTTTTCTGAATTCAGTCTGGGTTCTTTTGTGGCTTAATGTAAGGGGTTACATGATAGAGTGTTGAGGACTCTGTGAGCCAGTGCAAAGAGTGAAAATCTGATTTATGTGTTGAATTCAGGAAAGAACATGCCAGGAGGGCACACCAGAGAAGTCATAGACTCAAGAAGAAGCCTCATAGTTGTTGAATACTCTAGAGAAAGACCTGTGCAAGGAGTGCACCAGGCCAACACTCGGATGAAGTGTTGAAATACAACTAGTTGAATACCAGTCAAAGCACAAGGAGTGCACGCAGAGAGAACTTTCTTTAAGTTCCAAAGCTCATGAGGTTGAGCACAGAGTGTGCCAGGAGGAGCACCAGAATTCTTCTAAGGAAGATGAAAAAGGGCCAAGTCCCTTCAAGACTGACAAAGTTGAATGCTCAGAAGAGATAACACGAGGAGTGTGCAAGAGTGGAATTATTCCAAGTCCCAAATCTCAGGATAGACAACGTCTTCAGAACACAGGCAAGACCAAATTTATCGGGCTAGCAGAGGAATCAAAGGTCGGGGCCTTTGAAATGTTGGAAATATCCCAAGTCAGGAAGAAATTGAAAGCTCGGGAGGAGGATCATCAACACCCATTATATCAGCTGACAGAGGAGGAAATCTGGACCATTGAATCCCACGTCCAGACACCCAGAAGAGCGTGCAAGAGGAAACAGATCCCAATTGTTAGATCTAGGAGCGTGTGGGACAACAACCGTTGGATCCAGAGGAACGTGCACGAGGTTTAAACCCTTTGGAGTTGCACAGGAGAGTGGACTTTGTGAAGTCCCGAAATCATCGGAACCGTCCATCGAAAGGGACACACGATGAGAGATCAGGATTTCACTGACTTGCGACTCAGAGAAGTCAAAGGGAAGAATTCTAGGAATTTGTGAGGCCCGAGTTCACGACTTCATAGTGGTCGTCAGATCCAGAGGAGCGTCTTCCATTTATTTGGCACTCCAAAATATCGACATTTTGGGAGTCGGGAGTGTGAAGGAAACTGCTCTCGAAAGTCGCGACGCGCTCAAGGTTTGGCCTCAGTTCATAGCAAGGGGTCATATGTATGGGTGAATAAGGGAGGAGCTAGCAAGTGATAGGCCCCTGTCGAGATTTTTGAGGTTGGGAGAGTCGGGGTGACCCACAACAGAAGTCCCAAAATCGTGAAACACGAAGTGCCTTTTGGGTTAGGCTTGTGGTCAAGGGTAGTGGTCACGTGGAGGGAACTCGCACCCAGTGCTTGTTTGCATGGGTGGAGTTTCATAAGGACTTGTGTATAATTTTTTGTAGGATTCCAACAGGGAATTGAAGAGTTAATACAACTCGAGGACGAGAAGATCTAGTGACCGGGAGGTCAACGGACCTTGCTGAGGTAGGGGGGGTCTGCGTCACCATGCAAGATCCTCTGGGGAGAATGTTTCATGATGATGCCTCAAACGTCTCTAGTACACATCGAGGTTCCCTCGTGGGACCAATGTCCCCCACAAGATACCTCCTCTCAACATATTTGATTTCTTTCATACCTAATTAATGAAGGCCCATCGCTTTGCCTCATTCTGAAGATGAGAACCCTTGCACCCAATCTGAAATAATACATATCCCTAAATTCTACTTCCAACTACACATATCTGCATTTTGAATGGATCTATAAACCCACAATAGTAGTGGCGATGTAGAGAGTTCATCATTACAGGGAAGATTCACTTTTGGTGATTCTTTGTTGGATGTATTCTAATTTCATCTCGATGTTGCTCAAATTTTATCACCATTATGATTAGCTATGTCATTTTCACTATGATCTGTATTTCCCAAAGGATTTTACATCCGATAAAGACTATCGAAATCATTGTAATGTATGTTTTTTGGTTGTGGTAAGGAACGTGGGGTGAGAAGAAGCTAGAAAAAAAAGGCATAATTATCAAATATGAGACTCTAGGATCAAATCGAAACCCTTGAACTTTCATACACTCTAATCTATGTTCTATATACTAGAACAATCACATAAAATATACATATACACACACTACAATGGAAGGTTAAAACTGGTAAGCAATGGAAAACTCATCAAATAAACACATCTGCAATGGAAAATTGTAACCAGTATGCAATGGAAAGTTAAACCCATCTGTGAGAATCAAACTTTAGAAACAAAAGCTTCGAACCCAAACCGTTATTTAGAAAGGAAAGCAAGAAACTATCCTCTCTACCAATATTGTTGTCACTAAATCCTCATACCACGTTGAAACTATCCATGTTCATTGGATTAGGGTAACCTTTAGGTAATTAAAATAAAATAAATTAATACACCCTTGTACGCCGTAGTTTATTTTGAAGGTGCATGCACGTTTGGGAATTTCTCAGACTTCTCGGATATATAAAAATGAATGCATTACATTTATTTCCCAGTAACACCTCACACAACAAACAACATTACCAAGACCATGACATGCAATACCATATGTAAACATGATAACTATTGATTTTTCTTGTTCCATTTTCGACGCATAAAGAACCCAACTCCCCATTTTCAACCAGAATTCACTGCAAGGTTGGAATTAAAATTGAATTGAGTAGTCACTAAGACAGGGCTCACTCTCAACACTCTACCCTACTCTTTGTATGTTCCTAGGCCCTCCCATGAAGGAGTCAAGCCCAATCCTTCTTTGATACCATGTTGATTTTTCTATATGAGACGATATGTGAAATCGATATTTTATTACAATGATGAGTGTTCCATATATAGAGAACATATGTTGACCATCCATGAAAGGATGCATCCCTTGGATAATAAATAACTATTTATTATTATTATTACTTATTATATATATTATTTAATAATTAATAATTATATTATTAATTATTAATCTAGAAGAATGTCTTCTCAATGTTGTCCAAACATCAACAACCACATGGAAAGGCTAGGCATTCTCATCCTAGTTCATGTGATCCTCACAGATGCTCAAGCTATGGACAAACTTGTTATGGGTTGATGGAGGCCACTGGACAAGAAATTTTAATGGAGGAGGTTAGTATATTGATCATATCTATCTTCTTCTATATATATAGTTAGTTAGTTAGTTAGTTAGTTAGTTAGTTTATCATGTATTTTTTTTTTCTATATCTAATTATATTATTTGTGGTGGAACATGCCAGTCATGAATTAAAATGGTCCTTCCTAAAAACGTTTGTCATATGTTTTCAGTCCATGTTCTAGATGCTCTCAGTTTGATTGTGCATGTGTTGCACAATGAATGCTAACTTGATCTCTCTTAGCCAAGTATGAACTTCCACTTTGTTGCAATAGTTATATTGTGGGGTATAATTGTGGCCTTCATTTAATGTTTACATGCTCCTATCCCCCCCAAAAAAATATTTGGTGGAAGAATGAAGAATCATGTCATATTGATCATTTTCCTTACACCAAGTACCTCCTTTCTTCTATAAACTTCATGAAAATTTCCTCCAACTCTTCCTTTGTCACATAATATTTGGATCTTATCCTCAACATGTTTTTTTTTTTTTTTTTTTCTTGTTTCTTAAAAAAAATCACAAGATAAAAAATGTGTTGAAGCTCTTATACCAACTTGTAGCGTTCAAGAACACAATATAGAACAATTATTGCAACTATGGAAATAACTAAAATATAAAAAAAGATTAAGAGATGGAGGTAAGGAAAAATGAGGGAACTTGCACAACCACTTGTGTCTTGCACCTACAAATTTGAGTAATGCAAGAATATGTCTCCAATAAATACCATAAACTAGTTGGTTGTATTGATAAAATGATAAGAGAGATACATATGAGAGGGGAGAAACCCATATTTATAACAATAATGTTGCAAAAACCATAAATTAAGAATTATGTCACTAATTAAGTATCTAGGTCCTTATTATATAACTTAATCGTGTCTACGTCACATTCATAGGGACTATATATCAACCTTTGATTATACATTGAATCAGGGATAAGAATATTGGTTATTGGAATTCCCTTTTTCAACATTTAGTAGTTCTCTCTCTTCCTTAACAAAGTTATCAACTTAACGGGAACTGTCGAGACTTCTCGCTTTTTTAGAGGTTGGATTTTTACCCATGTTTCAAAAAGTGGTGCTACCTGTAGCACCCTTTTTTTGAAGGTGGTTAAAATTGTGACTTGTTTAAAATTGCAACCTTGGCATTGTAGACAGGACCCTGAAATTGATCCTCGAATCGAAAAGTGATGCTAATAATAGCACCACTTTTTTTTGAGTTAAAGCTATGACCTAATTGAAACTATGGCCTTGACCACTGGCACCATCACAAATAAAACACTAAAAATTGACTCCTAAATCTAAAAATGTGATCACTTGATAAAAAAATTTAATAATTTACATTAAGAAAATAATTAAGTTGGAAAAAAACACCCATAAAATTATTTTTTTAAGAAAAAAAAAAAAAAAAATTTTGTTGAAAAAGATTGCAAATCAAATTTTTTTCGTCAAAAAATTCAAAAAATGAATTAAAAAAAAAGGTAAAAGATAATTAGAAAACTTAAAAATAAAAATAAAAATGACCCTTAAAACACTAAATCTAAAACACAAAAAATGAAAAAAATAAAAAGATCTGTGAAAATGCAATTTAAAAAAAAATAAAAAACAAAAAAACAACATTTAAAAAAATTAAAACCCAAAAAAAATCTCAATTTAAAAAAAATATATTAAAATTAAACAAACAATAAAAAAACCATTATTAAAATTTAAAATTTAATAAACAAACAAAAACATTATTAAAATAAAAAACATGATTTAAAACAAACAAAACATAATTAAAATTAAAAAAATAAACTAACTAAAATTTCAATAATAATAAAAATCTATAACTTTCCAACAAACACTAATCCAATCATCAAACTATCAGATTTATAAAATCCCATAATATAGATCACAAGAAAAATATCTGCATACCATATCTTCATCCAAGAAAAACCAACCACACAAATAGAGCAAAAGACCACAAGTAGAGACAATTTACAGAAAAAAAAAAAATACAACACATGACATAGATTCTTAAACTACTATGAATTAAGTGTTGTAATCATAAGAAGATAGTATATATATATAGTGATATCTTCAACAAACACCAATCCAATCATCAAACCAATATATTTATAATAACCCTCAAGATATATCACAAGAAACATGTTCACATACCATATCCTCATCCAAGAACAATCAACCACACAAATAGAGTGAAAAACCACAAGTAGAGAAAATTGTTTAAAGGTGCTTTTAGGAAAAAAATGAATGAATTCACTTTAATGAGGTGATACAGATGAGGAGTATATATTTGTATTTAAACACATCCTTTAGGGATAGGGCACCAACTCCAATAGGGTGAATATATTGACCTAGTCAAATATAGAAAGTACAATAAATGGGTAAGTTAGGTACCCATAGGTAGGCTCCATAAATCTATAATCAATACAATGGATTAACAAGTGACCTCAAGTGAAGAGTAACCACATTATCTCGAGAGCCCCTTATTCTAAATGGAGAGACAGAGAGAGAAGACATAATTTGCAATACATCATATTCCCCCTAATAATAGTATCTCAATTATATTGATACTTTTTTACAGATTGGCTATGAAGGTGCACTCTGAAATATATTTGATGAACATATGATCAAGCTAATCTATGAAAGAAAAAAACACTAGCACAAGTTGTCCTTGAGTATGGAGATGAAAAATTTAATGCATCCAAATCTCAATTTATTTGTATTTTTGATGAGTCATTGGATTGAAAATACGTTCGATAGTACTCTGATTGTCACAAAATAAGGTGGAAAGAGGTCCTTGAGTGAGATATAGTTGATCAAGTATAATATTTATCCAAGAAAGATGCTTCTCGACATGAGATACACTATCATATTTAGCTTCTTTGGAGGAGAGACACACAGTCTATTTCCTCTTGAAACACCAACAAATTGGTCCAAAACCAAGAGAGTACAAGTATCCCAAGGTGGAGGGTCACTCATCAAGATCACCCAAAAGTGGGCATTAGAAAACCAAGGAGACAAATGTTAACACTCGTTGAGTAGATAGTGCCCATGTGAGGGGTGCCCTTAATGTAGTGCAAGATATGCTTAGAAACTTTCCATTGAATCTCATGAGACTTCTTCATGTAGCAGGATCACATGCCAACAACAAAGGATATATCTAGCCAAGAATATTGAACTTGGTTTACTCGTGAGTTTGAAGGGTAATTAAGACATTAACTAGGATTATATCATCATTGTGATTTTCCCCACAATTGGTATGCCAAAAAGGGATGAGGTTGAATGAAAGTATTGGACAAATAATCATAATAAATACCTCTCAAACCTATCACCTACATTGAAGGAAGTGATGAATTTATCAAAGTATATTCCCTTCCAACCTAGCACCTAGATCCAAGGAATTTCATGTTATACAATGCAATCCTTGACCTCAAAGCATGTATCTTCCAAAGAAAAAAAAAAGGAACCATCATTTGTCAGTGAAAACAATCTCCAAGTTATTATTTTCATCAAAGTGTATATTGAATAAACCCGTATCATAGAGATGAAAGTGTACCTCATGTTGCATTACACTTTAGAAACTATTGTTTCCCCTTTGGTTATGACCAAGTTGATATAATGATTACATTAAGTCACCTATTTGTCCATTAAGAATTCCCTAATAACAAAGTCTTTCATGGTTAGTCTTTAACCAAATAATTCCAATAAATCTCAAGTCAACTTCGTCATAATCAAATTTATATGAAAACATCAAGTCAACTTGTCTTCTTTTGAGAAATCTAACCTTCTAGTTATCTTGTTGCAAGTATTCATAAAATATGATGGCAATTTTTTGTACACTCTTTTTTTGTAGAAGGGATATTATAAATGCATGATGTACATGTATGAGAAGATATTTGTTGTGTTTTTGCAAGATGTTTATGAGAAATCAATTACAATTTTGTTGTGTTTCTACAGGTTATCGTTTCAGAAAGAAATGAACTAGGTCCACCTAGGATGGACATATCACCCCATTCCCAAGTATCACGTGTCAAGTTAAATATTGTTTTAATGTCAAATTTCTTATCATATTTTGGTTGATTTTCATGTTTTTTTACTAATAGAAATTTTATAAATGTGTATGCAGGTTGGTTCAATTTTTGGCTGGTCACCACCATTGGATGGTTTTCCTCACAAGGGTAAGTGAAAAACACCCTTTGCTATAGATAAATCTGCACACTATAGACATAAAGTTGTTAGTGAAGTGAATCCATTAAAAGAGTAAGATTGAAAATGAGAAATAAGRAAAGAAACATACAACAAACTACAAAAGTAAAAAACTAAGAATAGGGAAGCAGTAATACTCTTTATATTGCCAATGAAGAAGGATTTAGCCTTGAGATACATATTGGAAGAATGCTTAATCTTGGTGAAATCTCACACTCTCCATGGGAGGAATGTTTTTCTCTCAAATGGATCTCTCTCTCTCTCTCTCTCTCTCTCTCTCTCTCTCTCTCTCTCAAGTGAATAAGTGAAGTTTGTCTCTTCAAAGGGAAGAACACAAAGAAAGCATGAATGCATGGATTGCTAAGATGAATTCTCAAGCAATAAGGGCTTGTTTTTCATCCAAACAACATAACATTACTCAAATATTCCTCTTTCAATTTATTTTCCATGGATCCTATTTATATGATGCTTTCAAGATCAAATAAAACAAGCTCCAAGTGTGAATGGTCCAAGTTTGAATTGTAGATCCCCTTTCTTGAGAAGACATGGATATACTAAAGGATTGGTCTTTAATGGTGGTGGAGTATGAAACATGTCTATACCTGAATCCAATATTACTTTAGGTGTCTTGCCTTTATTTAATGCACCAAAGTTGCTTGAGATTTCACTTCAGGTGTAATTGCATGCCCATCGAAGGAATAGCCACACGAGTCATGTAAAACTCAAATGATTAAGTCATGTAATTGAATGAAAACCCACTTTGTATAGTTGTTTTGGTACTCTTTTTGAGGTGTTGATTAATGACATGAAATAATAATTGTGTTCTATGCTAAAAATATATCTGGTACTCACTTGTATATATCTATGAGTGACTTTTAGGTGATAATAGTTTCCCCCTGATGTATGTGCTATACAATTATTTTCCACCTAATTACCTGATGGATATTCTCTAGAGGTTATCAGGTTGAAACACTGAGTTATGTCACTTTTCCCTTGTGTATACACCATCCTTTTTCTTGCTCACAAGTTGTCCTTTTACAGATCATGACCCAAATTGATGGTCGTGCCTTACTCTCTTACAAAGCACGAATGGTCACATCCTACAGGAATGCAGGGTGAGACCGGGTCTGTTACTTTCAAATTAGTAATGGTTACAACGAGATGGGATCAAGTTCAGATTTATGGTAATTTGACCTCGAGAATCTTGTTATTTGAAGTGTCTAAGAGTTATCCACCATCTCATATCTTTCATCCTATATATCGAGGGATTCTCATGGGAAAAGGGGAGGGAAAAGAAAGAGTAAAATTATAATGTCAGATTTATTATAGATCTTGGGAAAGGAAAATGGGAGAATCTTCATCAAGCTATTTGTTTGTAAGTTCTAATCTCTTTGCTTTATTAATAGAAGATGCACATGATTTTCCCCTCTAATTGATTGTATATGGTGATTATAATATTTTTAGAGAACTAATATTTCTATGTCTTTATGTCATATTATTAGATCTATCAATGGTTAGTATATGTTACATTTGATCTTGTGAGAGGTTTTTTTTTGTGCTCTTATGTGTGCAGATCTACATTCATGAAAGTGAAGGACATCTTCGAAGGACTGAACGACCAAGGACCATGTAGGGACAACCATAGAATTATCGAGTAAGTTCTCTACTCTTTCATCTCAGAGATTGCTTCATGTGTGATTTAGATCTAGGAAAGTCTTTAGCTTGCGTCTCTATTATGTATTAGGTCTAGGAAGAGCCTAAGGGAGGTAACTCTTCTGGGGTACATTTTGTTAGAATTTCTTAATTTTTCAGGGCAATAGGATTACCAATGTATTTAGATCTTATTTTAACATTCAATAACCATATACTAAAATACATAAGCAGTAGATAAACAAGCACAAAGAGACACAAGAGTTATCCTATGAAAACCCCAAACTCGGGGAAAAACCCAACCAACCTTTCTTAGACAGATTCCTTCTGATAATATAATCAAACCATGAACAATATCTTCTTCACAAGATAAAACAGATAATGAAGAACCCCTGATGCAAGATTAGGGCACCAACAAAGGTAGATCACCAACAACTGCAACATCGACACCATACAAAACCAGTGCACCTCTTCCCGGAGATAGTGCACAAGATAAACCACCACCAAGAATAACCAAGAACTGCAGTTGTTGTAGAGTTGCATCTTCTGCTTGCCTTAGAATAGCGCCTTCTTCTTGAGTGAGAGATGAGTGAGTGAGTGTTTCCAAATGAGAAAGACATCTTCTTATTTATATTCTTCAAGTCACTTTAGCTGGGGCTGACTTCTTCTCTGGGAAATTCCATTTCCCCTTTATCTTTTCTTGTGGGTCGAATTCTCTTCCCGGAGGTTCTATTTTTTCTTTCTTCTTTTTCCTGTGTGTCGAATTCTCTTCTGGGGTGTTCTTCCATTGTGAAATGGTCTTCCTTTGACTTCTGGAATCTTCTTCTCTTCTAAGAAAGGTTTTTTTAGGAGGAAAATACCTCCCGCAACTACCAAAACATCAACACTCCCTCTTAGCTAGCGAGGTATTCTACCAAGATGTTTTGTTCTAGTAGTCCAGTGAATACCACTATATTCTGATGACTATACTGCAATCATCTAGTAGCCCGAAGGCTACCACCATGCCATTAGTAGCTTAAAACTTCCACCATAGTCTCTATGACTATGTTGTAATCAACTAGTAGCACACAACTACTAGAATGCAGTGCATTAGTACAAAACTATTGCCATAGTCTCCATGACTATGTAGCAATCAACTAGTAGCACACAACTACTACCATGTTGTCCAGTAGTACAAAACTATTTCCATAGTCTTCACGACTATGTATAAATCAACTAGTAGCACACAACTACTACCATGTTGTCTAGTAGTACAAAACTACCACCATAGTCTTCAAGATTATATAATAATCAACTAGTATCACATAACTACTACCATGTTGTCCAGTAGTAAAAAACTATTGCCATAGTCTCCACGACTATGTTGTGATGTTTCTTCTCTCCTAGTAGTTTTATTCACACCCATCCACTGGCAAAGACTACGACCATAGCCCCAATGCTACACCATGGTCCAAGAACATGCTACAAGTCCCATTCACACCTCACCATCTCACATGGCGTAAGAAATACTTGTGTCAGGCTACACATTACTCCCTTAGTCACTCCACATGACTGATCTAGGAAACCCTTGTTAAAGGAGGAGCCTGCTAGAGGAGAAAAAACACACCTCCCTTTGAACAAGGGTGGGCATTCTGCATCACACCAAGCTTGCCTCTTAATTACTCATACTTCACTCTAGACAGAGGCTTGGTGAGAATGTTCGCTATCTGTTCATCTGTGGATATGTACCGAAGCTCCACTGCTCCTTTCTACACCATGTATCGGATGTAATGATATTTGATCTATATATTCTTTGAATTTTCATGGAAGACTAGATTCTCTGAAAGATTCACACAACTTTTATTATGACAATATATCAAAGTTGGATCCAACTCTAGATCAAATAACCATGCAAGCAACTTCTGAAGCCACATTGCTTCACAACTTGCAATACTAGCTGCAATATACTCTGCCTTTGTTGTATTGAGTGCCACTGACATTTTTTTTCTACTCAACCATGAGATCATACCTGATCCCAAACTGGAGAAACATCCTAATGTTATTTTCCTATCCACTACACTCCCCACCCGGTCATATTTTTTATATTCTTGAAACTTTACTTCACCGTTCGAGACATATCTAAGTCCATATCCAACCGTACCATGCAGATACCTCAACACATGCTGTGCTGCTATCCAATGTACATGTCTAGGCTCAACCATGTACTGACTCAAAGTTTTCACTGCAAATCATATGTTCAACCTAGTGTTAACCAGGTACATCAAGGATCCGATCAACTGTTTGTACATCATGGGATCAACCAAATATGAAGATGAATCGCTCAAGAGATTCGTATTCGAAACAATCGGTGTGGCCATGGACTTGCATTCCATCATCCCAAATCTTTGTGGGATATCAACTGTATATTTTCCTTGGCTAAGGAAAATATCAACTGTATATTTTCCTTGGCTAAGGAAAATCTCATCTGGTTTCTACCACACCTCCAATCCCAAGAAATAGTGCATCATACCTAGATCCTTCATTTTGAATTCTGAAGTGAGCTCCCTCTTGCATGATCTATGAGCTTCTCATCCCCTATAAGAAACATGTCGTCCACTTATAGGACCAAAATCAATGGTAAACCATCTTCAACCTTGTAGTAAAGGTTGGGATCTGCATCAGTCTTGGTAAACCCCAATCTCATTAGATAGTTGTCTATTCTGGCATACCATGCCCTAGGTTCCTGCTTAAGCCCATACAAAGCTTTCTTCAATATGTAAACATGAGATTCCTTCCCATGGATTACAAAACCTTATGGCTACTCTATGTACACTTCTTCTTCAATTACACCATTCAATAAGGTAGTCTTGGCATCCATCTGGTGTAATTTCCATCCCATAATGGAAGCAATAGAAATAATAGATCAGACGAAAGTGTACTTTTCTACTGGAGGAAATATCTCGTCATAATATTCTCCCTCTTTCTGGGAGAATCCTCTAGCCACAAATATCACTTTGTACTTCTCTATGTTGCCATTTGCTGCATGATTGATATTCTAGATCCACTTGGAAGTCACTACTGACTTCCCTTTTGGTCTCGGAACCACTTCCCACATGCCATTTTTCATGATGGACTAACACTCTTCCATCATGGCATCCTTCCACACTTGCTCTTTAGCAGCTTCCTAAAAAGTGGAAGGTTTTGATTCAATGATTTCACTCATTAGTGCAACACAGCTGGAAAACTTGTGTGGTCTCTTGATCTCTCTAAAAGATCCTCTGGGAGATGTATTCCCTTCATCTTCTTGCAAAGTGTTCTGGAGCCATGTTGGTATTTTCCTGGTAACTATAGCTTCTCTAAGTGGATCTACAGGTCTCTTTGTCTCTACTGTCTCATTCTGATATTTTAGAATGTGTTCTTTTGGAGTAGAGTCATCCATTAATGCATTCCTTGGAGCCTCCTTCTCCTCTCTTTCCTCATCCATGTGAGACTCCGTAGATTTTTTGAAGGATGCTTCTTCATCAAATGTAACATCCCTATTGATCTCAATCTTCCTTTTTCCACGGATGTATATTCTGTAAGTCTTCGAAGTCTCATTGTATCCAACGAAGGTGCCCTTATTTCCTGAAGGATCCAACTTCATTTTCTTTTCCTTGAGAACATGTATGTACATTGGACAACCAAATATTCTCAAGTGGGTGACTTCTGGATTCTTTCGAGGGAATACTTATTCTAGTGTCTTATTCCCCAATATATTATGAGGACTTATGTTCTGGACATATATGGTTGTACTGGATGCTTCTTCCCATAGGTTCATGGGTAATTTATGGTCATGGATCATCATGTTAGTTGCTTCTACAATCGATATGTTCTTTCTCTTTGAAACCCCATTCTGTTGGGGGTTGTAGGGAGTGGTCAACTCCCTATTAATCCATGCTTCTCTGCAAAATTCTTTAAACTCATTTGAGTTGTATTCACCTCCATTCTCTGACCTCAAGTTTTTAATATTACTTCCAGAGAGATTTTCTACTAAAGCCTTTAATTCTTGAAACTTGGTAAAAACTTCATCTTTCTCTTTCAAGAAATAGATCCATGTCTTACGTGAGTAATCATAAATGAAAATGACATAGTACATAAAGTTACCTAGAGAAGGTATCATCATTTGTCCACATACATATGAATGTATGATATCCAAGATCCCATTAGATATGTTGTGACTGCTTGAAAACATTCCCTTGGAATTCTTGCTAAGTGCGCATCCTTTTTAAACTCCATCATGTGTTACCTACATATCTGGTAGACCTGTAACCATACTTCTCAGAACTAGTAACACTCTGTAATTTAGGTGAGCAAGTATTCAATGCCATATCTCACTAGAGCTAGCATTGTTGTGTATAAGGGCTTGTTCTTGGTTTCCTTTCAATTTGTACAATCCTCCCTCTCAGACACCAATCATGGTAGCAGAATCTCTGCTTGAACTCTTGGGCCATAAAAGAACTTGGCCATCCACAAAATCTATTCTGAAACCTTTATCTTCTAAAGAAAAAATAGAAAGAAGATTCTTCTTCAATCCTTGTACGAACAACACATCTTTAATTGAGATAGAATTACCTAAATAAAGTTGGTAGGAGGATTCTCCTACTCCTTTCACTACATGCCTAGAATCATCCCCAAGCTCCACCTGAAGAGATGAACTCTTCTACGTCAATTTTGTAAGGGAACTTCTAAACCCGGTCATGTGCTTGGAAGCACCACTATCCACAAGACAAATATCACTTCCTTGAGTGATAGTACTTTTGAGGGTTGATAAAAATACATATTCTTCATCCTTTGATTCCTTTATGTTCTTCTAGGATGTGGAATCTTCCATATTTTCTACATGTGCATGATGTTTTCTCTTTTCTTTCCCATGAGGACATTGAAAGGAACAATGTCCCAACTTCTTACAATTCTAACATCTAATTTTTGATACATCCTTCTTGTGGTATGATCTTCTAGTCTTATTTGGTATGGTATTTCTCCTTTCTTTCCTTTTCTTCACATGAGCAACAAGAGCGTGTTTTTCTTCATCATTTGTCTTCTGTGATTCGGATATCAATCTAGATTCTTCTGGGGTACACTCTATCCATAAATTGTCAAACTTGGGAAATTTGCTTCTTGCACAAATTCCTTTAACAAATGGGTCCAAAGAAGAAGGAAATCCATTAAGAGTAGTGGTCACAATATCTGCATCGTCCACTGAATCTCCAATAGCTTCTATTTGGTCCTTGATCTGCAAAATCCTCATGAAGTAATTGGAAGTTGTTTCTAACTTGTTCATCATCACATTTCTGAGTTGATGTCTTAGGGTTAGCTTCTTGCTGGTGTTCTTTCATTCATGTAGTATGGTTAAGGCATCAAACATCTCCTTTGGTGTCTTCAATTATGATACATTGGGTATCAAGTGATCTTCGATTGAATCTGTCAAGATCCTCTTGGGCTTGATTTCATTCTTCTTGAACTTTTCCTTAGTGTTTTCTTCTTTTGGTTCTGGGAGAATTTGATTGAAATGATCCAAAAAATCATTCTCTTCTATAATGAGGAGTATTATATTCTTCCACGATCTGAATTTTTCTTCTCCATCCAACCTATCCTAAACTCTCATACTGGTAATCATTTTCGCTAGTAGAAACCCTAGATCTGAAAATTTGCAAAATTTTAAACTTCATCAAATTGCAATCTGAGAGGTACAGTGAGTGTGCTAGGGTTAGGAGAGTTTCTCTGAGGTGTATATAGTACCAACAAATTGTAACAAGCCATCAACGAGCTTGAAAACATAATGTGCAACTGCAAATCTCAAGATCTTTCCTTCCAATGGTTAAATTGTTCTAAAGGTAACCAAATTTGATACCATGTTATATTTTCTTAATTTTTAGAGCAACAGGATTACCAGTGTATTTAGATATTATTTTAAAATTTAATAACCATATACTTAAATATTTAAGGAACATATAAACAAGCACAAAGAGACACATGACTTATCTTAGGAAAACCCCAAACCTGAGGAAAAACCCAGCCAATCTTTCTTAGATAGATTCCTTATGATAATACAATCAAACCATGAACAAGCTTTCTTCACAAGAGCAAACAGATCATGAAGAAACACTGATACAATACTAGCACACCAACAAAGGTAGAGAACCAATAGTTGCATCCAAAACACCATACAAAACCAACGCACCTCTTCCTAGAGATAGTGCACAAGATAAACCACCACCAAGAATAACCAAGAACTCTAGTTGTTGCAGAGTCGTGTCTTCTCCTTGCCTCATACTAGCACCTTCTTCTTGAGTGAGAGATGAGTGAGTGAGTGTGTCCAAATGAGCAAGACGTCTTCTTATTTATTCCTCGGGTTCTTTTTTTCTTCATCTTCTTTAGCTTTTGAGTTCTTTGCAAGTGTCATTGAATCCTTTCATTTTGATTGAAAATAAGAGAAAAAGAAGAGTCTCTTGTGAGTTTTCATGCAATTTTCAAAGAAGAAAACAAAAGTTTTGCATCCTACTTTCATAGGTGGAGTTTTTTTGGTACATATTTTAGAGCTTGTCTTTGTTTTGGGACTTCAAAGACATTAATTTGATAATTTGACATTTAAAATTTTCTCCATTTGATAAAGGAAAAGTGAAAGGTGCATGATTTTGGGTGTTTATTTATATTAAGAAGAAAAATATCTCTTCTCCTTCCCTTAGATAGAATTCATTGAAAGAAAATATTTTCATTTCATTCTTTCTGCATGGTTTTGGAATCAAGACACCACATCATCAGTTTCATCTCTGTACACCCTACTGAGTAAAACAACCATTAAAATCAACCAACGTGCTTAATAAAATTAATTAGACATATTTTGTTTTATAACACACCAACAATAGTATAAGGATAGGAACTTTGGATTAGGGAGAAGTGAGTAAACTATCCAAGGATATTTAATGAGATTGTAGAATACTAGAGAGATTAAAAATCCAATAGTATCAATTAGCATTAGTCAAGAAATCTCCTCTCACACAGGGGTCAAACACAAGTTCAAGCGAAGCGATCGGTTGAGATTTCTCCTCTTCCTTTCGCCTTGTGGGACAATTGCAAGTTTGGGGCTTTGAAGAGTGGAAAGTCCTCGGGGTGACACCACTTATTCTTAGTTTTTGGGTCGTGGATTTGTGTTCGGCATTCCCATGCCCATTTTCTAGTATTGATTGTCGACTGTACTCCCCCGACCATTAATTGTGAATTGGTAGACATAATAACCTCTCCTAGTGTTACACATCAAAATTACTCACTTCATGATGACCTTTTGTCATCATGACTAGTGTTGCAAGTGTCGCAAGTGTCACAAACATCATACTTCCATCTTGCCTATGTCATGTCTCTAACGAAATCACAGGGACACTTAAGACACCTTCAAAGACTGGTTTAAGAAGGAGAAATCACTTGATAAAGAGTACAAATATTTTAACATGGAAAAGACCACTTAAAAATGAATTTTGAATGGCAACGCTCCCCTACCCACTGTCAAGGAATGCCAGTGCTCCCTACCCCTCTTTGGGGGAGCGTTGCAACACTCAGGACACCATTATGGGGGAGCGTTGGGGTTTTTTGAAGGAATTTTGGGTAGCGCTCCCCTACCCATTGTCAGGGAGTGCTAGCATTCTGTACCCTCCTTTGGGGGAGCGTTGCAACACTCTGTACACCCTTTTGGGGGAGCATTGGACTATTTGAGGAAATCTTGGGTTGTTGAGGAAAATCAGGGAAAAATCCCCTTCATCTTGGAAATCAGTTGGATTTGAATATGAGGTCAAGGATGGATCTTAGGGAGGATCCACAACTGAAGGAGAAAGATCCTCAACCTATCCCAAGAATATCTATGGTCGTTGGGTCTCTCCAAGCTTATATAAGGAGTCCTTCTCATGGAAAAAGGGATATATAGAGAAATGGAGAAGCACCAAACTTATGATCTCATAAGGAAGGGGGTACATTGAAGGCATCAAACTTATGATCTCATAAGGGAGATATCAGTGAATCATAGTCATCTTGTGTGTGTGGATTATTTGAGCAAAGGGTTGGACAAGGAGAGCTGGGAGAGGTTGTTTCACCTTCATCAAAGGTTTGTAAGTATCTCTATTGTTCTCATTAATACATATGTGGTTGGCCTATTTCTTTCAAGGTTGTATTTATTCTAAATGAACTTGTCTCGATTAGATAGATCTGGTTTCAAGCTAATCTTAGTGGAATAGGAAGCTTGTTCTGTCTTTGTTTGGTTTGCAGGACTTATCGAGGAGCTTGGGGATCAAAGCTCAACTCGGACTGTGCAAGGACGAACATCGTTAAAAAGGTACACTTTCTTCCTCTTCTCTATACATTAGTTTAGATAGGTTTAAAAGGATGTCAGTGACCAACATTATCACCCTTTCTGTCTTGGTCTTAGGAGTCTAAAGCCCAAGAGGGAATCCACTTGTCCGTAGGGGGATTTCTTGTAATAGAAATTGACAACTCCACTGGGGAGAAAAGATTTCAGTTTTGGTTTCCGTCCTTGGTCTTGTTTCGACCTTTGCTCATATTTAGATCTTATTCATTCTATTTTTATGATTCTTATATGTGTCATTGGCTTTTGATTCATCCTATACACACTGAAATTTTGATTTTTCTTGAGTTTTTTTATTTTTTATTTCTGGGCAATTTTTTGAGTTATGAGAGGCCAACACTCCCCTGCCTCTACTACCAGAGCACTATAACTCCCTTACAGTGTCTTAGGGAGTGTTGAAACTCTCTGGTGCCCTTGACACCAGAGCGCTAGTGTTTTTCTGCTCAAAACTCTTTTAGGAGTTAATCTCATAGTCTAATTTTTATTGATTCATCTGCTTAGGGTTATCACCATCCCAGTGTGTCTTTGTTTTGGCCTCCAAAATATTGATTTGTAAGAATTCATGATGCTTTGTTTGGGTTTGTGACATCTATTTCTTCTTTACTTTGAATCACTCTTCTTCTTTCGAGATTTGGAGTCGATTTACTGCTTTCTCCTTTATCAGATGGTATGAAAGTTGTTGTAAGGAAAATTAGAGATCTATGCACTATTACATTTTATATTTGAGGTCATTTTCCCAAGCAATTCCTGGTTGTTCATCATCCATTAACCTTCTCCTACCTTCACTAGCAATTTCACCAATTTTCATGCATTCTGGGTGAGATTTTGCATGGTTTTTGTCTGTTTTTCTGAGTTTTTGGGAGGACCAACGCCCCCCTGTAGGCCATACCAATGCACCAACACTCCCCTACAGTGTCTTAGGGAGTGTTGCAACACTCTGTGCACCCTTCTGGGGGAGTTCTAGTCTCTTTTTGAGAGTTTTTGCCTTCTTTTGCTCAGTCTTTTGCATCCTATTTTGCAGAGCTCTTTACCCAGAGTTTGTGGTTGGTTTGTGAATTTGTTTGGATTGGTTTTTGATATTTGTTTATGCTTATCACTCCCTCTTGTCTTGATTGGATCTTGAAACCTTTTTCAGAATGTGAAATTGCCTTTTCTAGCTGCATGTTTTGTCGAGACAGTTTTGAGTGGTTTCTTTTTCTCCCTATATTTTCTTGGATTCTTCTCTGCATTTTATTGTGTTCCTTGAATGCTTGATTGGTTGTAGAATCCCTGATGGTATTATTTCTTGTTAGAACAAGTTTCTACTTGTTTTCTTTCATACCTCACTACCTTGTGCATGCTTTGTTTGTATCCCTTTTGCTTCGTGTCTTTTGCATCTGCATAGGACTCTTTCTCCTGATTGAAAGTAAAGGAGCATTGAAGGTTTTGTATTTAATTTTTGTATACACCATAATCAAACAAATAAGATAAATGCATTTTTTATTTTGGGTAGTGAAACTAGCTTGCATTTGAAGTAGTGGAATTGCATGGTTTTTGGCATTTTGGGACATTGTGCATCTTGAATGATGAATGTTTTCTCCTTCTCGTAGTATATATTTCATCAAAGTGAAAAGATTGAATATTCATATCTTTGCATCACTTTCGAGTCAGTAAAAACACCATATTGTCCATGCCATTTTCCTCTTGAGTAACAACATCCTTAAAAATAAAGTGCTAAAATAAAAATTGATTAGACATTTTTATATTTTCTGGTAGCAAACCTACATTAGATTAGTTGTAGGGATTTGGAATAGGTGTGAAAGATAACTTTCCAAAGCTGCAAACAAACATAGGATCTTGTTTAGGGAGCGGTGAAATCCAATTGCTACATTTTGTCCTAGGAAGCCCTTCTCACACAAGGGTCAAACCTGACGTTGCATTGAGACTAGCAGAGTTACTCACCCTAATTTGTTGGTCTTGGTGTAGAGATTGCACGTATTATGGGGGTCACTTGAAGGTATACCCCCAATGATGAGTAAAATCCTTTCAAGTTGATTTCGAGCTAGATACCCTACCCTTGCACATGGATCGAACTGTCGACTATTTCCCCAGGCATCATTGTTTTAGTTGGTAACCTTAGTGGCCTATCTCTTTAGGGTCTTCACACAAGGTGACTGTGGAGGGGCAAGTCTTCACGGTACCTGGAATCAACATTGGCCAAACTCACTTAGGCTCCTTGGAGGCTATACCCACAATTATGTGTGGGAGCTTGCACGAAGGTGTAAGTCCGTTAAGCAAGTCATCAATGTAATTTTTCCACCCGCTCTATCTCAGCCCCTTCTTACTTTGTTCTCGTGAGGTTGGATTTCATCACCAACTAGTGCATTCATTGTGAGAAGGTTTTGTTTGCTTGATTTCTTACCAGATTTGTAGCGTGTGTTGTTTGTTCTCCCTAGCAGAATCTAGGTTGGATATTTATTTTTATGGCATCAGTTCCCAGAATGACCAATGAAGGGACCCCTCTACCAGGGGAACCCTTTGTTTTTCCTTCTTACAGAAACATTGGTCCTTCTTACATCACTACTTTGAGCCTTCCAAGTCTCACAATTGGGTTACCGGTATGGTTGTTTTCCACTCCGGTGATCTTGAATGCAGGTGCTTCAGATGTAAGCACACCACCCACACATCAACCTCATGTCAACCTTTCTCCTTCTTTGCTCGTTGAATCTCCTTCAATTTCTCCTTCTTCACCTAGTGAAATCTCTAAAGCGAGTAGCTAGATTGATAAGAAGAAGAAGAAACAGAAAGAGAAGAAGAAGAACCATAAAGGGACCAAGCCTCCAACTACATCAAATGTTGGATCTAAGCAACCAACTACTGTTAATAGTACTGGGAGTGTTGATGAGGTCCATAATATTAAAATGAAGAATCTGAAACCAAAATTCCCTTGCAAAATTTGTAAGGATGAACACTTTCTGAGGGATTTCCATGGTCTTCCCAAGGTATTAGAAATGTGTTCTTTCACGTCATCAGCCCCTGTTGGACATGCTGGTGATACCCCGTCAACTAGTGACATTAAGGTTGGTAAGAAGAAGACAACTTTCAAGTTTCCTTGCATGTTATGCAAAGGTGATCATTACTCTCACTTTTGTCCTCGTATGGATGAGGCTTCTTCTCTTTTGGAAAAGCTTCAACTTCCAACTGGTTATCGTAATATTTCCCCCAACCCATCGTTAGTTGATGGACTGGTCAATCTGGTTCCATCCCCAGTCAGTCCGGTTGTTCAGGTGGTCAATCTGGTTTCATCCTTGGTTGAACCACTACCCAAAGTAGTTGATCCAGTTCTGTTATCGATCAACCCCACTTTTCATCTGGAAATTGAAACCCTCGTGACTGATCCAGTCCCTTCCTCGGTCAGTCCCACCCTTCATCCGAAGAGTGCCAAAGTGGTTGATCCAGTTTTTCCATCAGTCGATCCCACTCCTCCCTTGAGGAGTGCCAAAGTGATTGATCCAGTCCCTTCCTCGGTCAGTTCCACCCTTCATTCGAAGAGTGCAAAAGTGGTTGCTTCGGTTACATCATCAGTCAATCCCACTCTTCCTCTAAAGAGTGCCAATGTGGTTGATCCGATCCCATCATAGATCGATCCTACTCTTCCTATAGAGAGTAAACCCGATATTGCCCATGTTTTCCTCGTTGATACAAAATCTACCGTGATGGGGGGCATTCCTCCTCCCGCATAACCCCCTCCAAGTAATGAGGCCATCCTTTTTTATTTGGGTGTGCTAACTGGACCTCGTCTTCACTCTCACATTCCTTTTCATATTACAGTACAAGTTTGTGGTCGGGACATTCCTCAGACGCTGATAGATGAAGGTGTGTTTGTTAGTATTTTTTCCTTTATTGCTTGGAAAGCTTTGGGTTGTCCTCATCTTGCACCAGTTACATAGAATCTGTTAGATTTTAACAGAAGGACCAGTCAAACTTTAGGGACCTTTCCTTAGTTTCCCATAACTTTGGGAGGGAAAACTGTCTTTATTGATGTCATGGTAGTCCAAGACCCCTTGGATTTCTCTTTACTCCTTGGGCGGGATTATGTCTATGTCATGAAAGCTATTGTTTCCACTCTTTTCCGTGTGATATCTTTCCCTCACGATGGACGAATCGTGACTATTGATCAACTTTGAATCATCGGTCCTGACTGGATTACCTCCCTAAACAGTTCTCATATGCAGACAGTATCGCCCTCGCCACATGTTAATTATGTGGCGTTGTCTCCCATGACTTTGACTTCTGATGATTTAGATCCAGTATTTGACATGGTGATCTCTTCGATAGGGTTATTAGAGCAAGATCTCCCTACCCTTATCAAGTTCGTCGACATGTACTCCTTCCAGAGTGCTTCTGTTTCATCTAGTGAAGATCTCTTGGAAGCCATGATCAATTTTTCTCCCTTTACATGTATTCCTTCCAGGGCATTATCCTCTTGGAAGCCATGATCAAGCAGAAGCAACGAGCATAGTTTCTCTTCTCTATAACAAGCTCGTTAAAAAATGAAACAAAAATCTAGGGACTGAACCCGGAGCCCTGAGCATAGTTATTTTCTTGTGTCAATCTCATTAAAAAATGAAACAATCACCTCTCATACCAAGTCGAGTCTTTCGTTAGGTCTCATA